>PVKU01005474.1:25661-122975 GCA_004027475.1 Anoura caudifer
TTCTCTCTCTGGTCACAACACTGGCATCAAACTCTCATAGTCACAAGAGCAAAATTCCCACAGGGCCACCAGGACGCAGATAGCGGGAGTGTCGACTGCGTAAATCCCTTGATGCTCCTCACTTTGCTTGACCGAGAACTTCCAAATTGAGCCCTCTGTTCGCAAAGCATTCCCCAAAGAGATGGACCATGAGATGACCCGGTGCCCAGGACGCCGAACGTGGCGCTGGAAGTTACGTGAGAGGAGCCCACACCCCCAGGTCCGGTGCGCGATGAGGGGCCTAGCTGCTTGGCCGCCTGTCCCTTCAGGCCCCGAGCCTCTGTCCTTCTAGAAACACGCTCGCCGGACAGGGCGGAGGAAGCTGGCGGTTCTCAGGATCTTCAGAGCATCCTAGGGGAC
Source organism: Anoura caudifer (assembly GCA_004027475.1). Lineage (NCBI taxonomy): Eukaryota > Metazoa > Chordata > Mammalia > Chiroptera > Phyllostomidae > Anoura > Anoura caudifer. Next base: position 26,061 of record PVKU01005474.1, read on the forward strand.
ACCTCCTCATTGAAGAGCTGGTCCTGCCGACCTACAGAGGCCACTGGGAATCTCTTTTGGTTCCCCAAGCAGGAAGGGAGTTGGCGGGGGCGGGGCTGGGCCTCACAAGGAGTCCAACGAAGGAAGAGGATATGCCTTGACCTTTATCAACACAGTCTTTTAAGGTCAAGGGTGGCTTTGCAGAGGTGATTGAATGCTGGTGACTCCGGTTCTGAAAACCTGACCCTCTGCCCCAAGAACATTCACGCCCCGTGAGCGCGGATGACAGCGCTCTGCACCATGCAGACTGTGGTAAGCCACCCGTCTCATCAGAAGCTCCTTCGACTCCCACAGCTGTTCCCTGAGTCCTTCATGGACACTGGAGCGTTAGGGCTCCAGGCTCACATCGGTCCCCTTCCTGTTGATCCTTCCGAAAAGGCCAGGACGGATGGGATGTCAGAAGCACACACTTAGAACAGAACCGAGTCCCAAAGGTGCCACGTACGAAATCATGTGACCTGGGACAAGCCCCTCGACCTTCCAACCATGTCATGGCTCTTCACCTGCAAGCCAGGGACCGTAATAAACAAGATCATTCATGGAAAGTGCCCAGAACACGGATCAGCCATTGGGAGGCCTCCTCGCTGAGACCATCAGCAGGCTCAGCACAGGAGAAAGCAAGGCCGCCTGGCAAGGCCTTCTCAACGTGGAAAGATGGGGGTGTCGGGCAAGAGGAACCTTCTGTTCCAGTTCTAGAGCCTCACCATGGAGTTTAGTGCTTAACTGCCTGGTGTCATTCTGTTTCCTGCGTGGGGGCGTGTGCGTGTGTGCATTACAAACAGGAACGAGTCACAGGGGTCTTGCTGCCCTCCGGGAGCCTCCTTGCCGGTCCTGTGTCTGCGCACGTGCACAGAACTCCAACCCGGCTCTTCCGGTCCTTTCCCTACGCGCTGCTCTCCTCCTCCACCCCTGCGGCTTCCCTACCCCCACCCTGTCCATGCCTCTCAAGCCCCTGCTTGCAGGTTCATATTTCTACCTGCCCAAGGGAACGTATCACCTGGATGTCTGCAGAGAGTCTTATCCAAAACAAGCAAGAGACCTTCAACCTCCTCCTCTGGCCTCTTGCTGGAGTCAGCACGAAATATCCACCCAAGCCACCCGTCAGCTCTAATGCCCCCCTCTTCTCCCTCTCGCCTACCACCCCGTCAGTCCCCACATCCCAGCGCCGATTAACTGTACCTCTGAAACAGCTCTCAAAAGCAAGCAAGGGCAGGGCCTGCTGTCTACTCCAGACCTCCACCATCTCGACAAACGACTTCCACAAGCCCCTAGTCCCTCACTCACAGTCCACCCCGGGGGTTCACTATGGACCACCAGAGTGGTCCACCACTCACTTCTGAAAAGTGCACCTAACCTCCACCTTAAAAAAAAGAAAGAAAGAAAGAAAAGGCAAGAAGAGCAAAGGGCACAGACCCCTCCCCACGCTGGCAGGGTACAACCCAGGAGCATGGCTCACACCAAGGCCTTGGATGTTACTGGCCCTGGATCCGCCCCCACCCTCTCTCCCCTACACCCCGGTTTGCCTGCCCACACAAGCACCGTTCCCTCTCCCGCACCCCCTGTTCCCATACTCCTTGCCTGGCAGGCTCCTATTCAGCATTCAAAGCCCAGCTCAAATAGCGCCTCCTCCGTGGAACTTCCCGATTCCCAACTCTAAGACGCCTTGGCCGCTGTCCCTCCATTGAGTACATACACAACCAAACCCAGTCTTTTCTTCCCTCACGCACCTATTTATTCCAACTCAGGGCTTCCTAAGGGGGCAGGGGGCAGGGGCGGCGATCAGTGCACAGTGCTCTCAGACTTTATTTTGCATAAAGACCACCTGGACAGTTTGGAACACAGCTTCCTGGCACCACTTCTGAAGTTTCTGGGTCGGCAGGAGTGGAGTGGGGTGGGGTCTGGGATGCTGGAGTCTTCACAGTGCCCAAATAATGCTGACGGCACTCGTTCAAGGGCCGCAGTGCAGGATGGGCAGTGGCAGCATCCAAGGGCAGGAGTCTGGGATGAACCCCGTCAACCTGGGTGGCCCCTTCACATCGTTGAACCTCAGAGTCCTGGTTTACAGAACAGGGAAACACCAACAGGCTAGCCTACTGCCAGTCAAGGTCGCCACAAGGACGAACCCACAGGCTCCCTGGGAAGGCCTTCGTCAACCTGAAAATGGGGGGCTCATCTGAGAGGAAGTGCCCCGCACTTTAGCCTGGGTCCCCTGCAGCCTACAGCTCAGCCCGGGCCAGGGCAGGCCTGGGCCTCTGTCTGCGGGCTGTAGATCAATACTAACTGATCAGCAGACTGGTTTTCCCAACCACATGGGAACCTCGATTTGCATTCCTCTGACTTTAAAACAGGGTTTTCTTTCAAATGAACAAATCCGTCACATTAAATATATGTACATTACCTAAGCAGAGATTTCTTGAATGTTCCCAAGTAGAACTGAACATCCAAGGATCCTGTGAGACTCGTCATTACCGACACCCACACACAGCACCTGTTTGGTTACTTGACTAAGGAAAGGGGCCTGTGGCCTGTTAAATACCACCTACTATTCACCTGCCAACAAATCTGATAGTATCTGTGTGGGGGGCACGTTAGCCCCCACAGAATTCCCCTGAGAACAGGATCCCAGCAGGGCTCAGGGGTGACTTCTCACAGCCCCACAGCAAGCAGGGAGTAACCCTGAGCCCCGAACCCCGGAGGGTAGGTGGCCAAGGGGCCTCACACAGCCCACGCCGCTTCAGGACCTGGGTTCCAGCGCATGGGGCGCTCAGCCCACTGTCCGGGGAACATGCCCCAAACCAGCCATCTGGTCGCATTCCAGAAGCAAGTTTTCAGGGACCTGTCCACACTTAGTGTCACCTGTGGCTCCTAGAAGCGGCTACTGGGACCAGCTCGCCTCCCTTGTACTGACATAAACAGTCAGCCCTGGCCAGTGGCTCAGCTGGTTGGAGCGTCACCCCGATACGCCAAGGTTGCAGGTTCAATCTCCCACGAGGGCACATTCAAGAATCAACGGATGAATGCATACACAAGTAGAACAAGAAATCAATACCCATCCGTCTCCCTCTCCCCTTTCCTCTTTCTCTCTCTCTCTAAAGTTCATAAATAAACAGTCCATCAACGATGCGTACTTGGTGGATACATTTGTCCTGTAACCCCCTCAAAGGTCAGACTGACGTCCAAATCCTATTTCACATCTTCCCCAAGCCATGGGACGGCCCCTCTTCAGTAAGAATTTCCTGAATAAATGAATACTTTTAAAGCAGCCCCAGGGACAAAAGAAAAGGGAAGGGGGGTAGAGTTATGCCAGGAGGGCAAGGCTGCCTCCTGCTCTTCCAACTGGGGAACTTTGGGGCACATTGTTCAGCGCGTTTACTTAAAGGGCTCGGCCTTTCTTCTCTCCGCGGGACCCCGTCCCGACACTCACTCAGAGCCGGCAGATGTGCCCCGACAGGTCCCCCAGCAGCATCGCAGCCATTTGCAAATGAAGGGACAGCAGCTGGATGCTGAGAAACAGATGGCCCTCCTCATTTGAATGGGTTTGATCCGGCAGCGCAGGCCTCCGCGCGTTTGGGCCGTGTGCTCAGGCTGACGGCGGCGCAGACCCGTGGCCCGAGGCGTCTTTAGCGAGCTGCTGGAATGACCTCTCGGAGAGGTTTCCCTGCATCGAGGGCAGGCAGAGGGGGCACCTTCCCAGCTGGCTCTGCCCCAAAGGGCCCAGAAAGGCAGGTCGAAACCACAGGGATCGCTGGTCTCCTGGCGATTTGCAGAGAAAAGGAAAATTCTCCCTGGGGGAATCCTGAGCCAGAGGACTGAAACCACATTAATTCAGGAAATTCCAAATTAAGATAGGCGCCACCCAGGCTAACCTTTCTCTCCTGCCCTAGGCCCCCTTTTCGCAAAGAAGTAAAAGCTCCAAAGAGGTAAAAGCACGGAGAAACAAACAAACTTGGAGGAGACCCTGGCTCTCAGCGGGGTCCCTTTCAAAACCAGCCTAAGGGGCATCTAACCAGGGAGGGTCCTCCAGACTCCCAAGCATCTTGGTTAGCTTCCTGTGGACTGGGCGTACCTGGCCACTCTGAGACTGGGACTGGGCACCCTCCTCTCCAGAGAGGAGGCAAGCTGAAATCACTACCCAGCCCAGGTTCACCTGGGTCCCCTGGCCACCCTGTCCTCAGGCCACCTCCCTGGCCTGGCAAGAAACTGCTGCCCCAGGAAAGAGACGGTCAAGGAGTAGGCTGACAGGACCCATGCAAGTGCGGGCTGCCCGTGACCACCTGCTCTGCTGGCACACCTGTAAGGGCGGACGCCTCTCAGTAACAAGGTGACAGCAGACTGCAGTGCCATTTCCCAGACTGGGCACGGGGCAGCCCGAGTGGCTCGCCTGGCTGGCGCCGACTAGGGCCGATGCAGCACCGCGAGTTTGCTCAAGTATTAAGGCGGGTGCCCACCTCCTTGAAGACCAGCCCCATGGGAGCACCCATAAAAATTTTTAACATGGTGCAGTCCCCCCACCCACTCACGCCTGGCCTGGCCTACTTCTTCAGGCTTCTCTGACGTCCCTTCCTCCTCTCCAGCACACTGGCCTCCTTGGGGTTCCCTGAACCCCTGTGAGACGCGCCATCTCCTTCCTTCATAGCACCTTCACCTGGGATTGGAACTGGCCCTCGTGTCTGCAGCTATGTGACAAATGCCTGTGTCCCCCACTCAAAAGGACTGAGACTGTTCTTGGCTCGCCACTCTATCCCCACTGGACTGGCCCAAAGTCGGGTCTCGAAAACCTCACCTGGGGGAACAAACTCAAAGAAGCCAAAGGAGTTGCCCCTCGGTCTGAATGGCACGCTGTACCGAAGACCTCGTGGTCCCGGCCCAACTCTGGAAGCTGTCTCTGCACCAGGACTGCGAGGTCAGGGGGGAAAGCTGCCCTGTCTCCCTCCAGCCAAACGTCCTACAACATCCCTCCACACTGACCCCCCTGCAGAACGCCGGTGACCCCTGGGTGTCTTCACTCCCCGTGCCAGTGACCCAGGGCAAAGTTCACAGACTCAACCAGCTCCCTCCTCCTCTGCAGCTAGTTAGAACCACTCAGCATTTAGTGTTTTTTTTTAAACCACCAAACTGAACTTTGTTTGCATTAAAAATGGGCTCTTCTCCCCAGCCCCATCTCCCCTGAGGGAAGGCCTTCCTAGCTAAGGCTGGAGGAAGTGTGCGTGTTGCCCCTTCTGCCCTCTCATTCTTGGAATTTTCCTTCCCTTCCTTTTTCTTGCCCAGTCTCTGACACCAGAAAGGCCAGGCACGCACCTCTCATCCCCGTGGCTCCAGTCCGCGGGAGCCTCAGGCACGCGAGCGTGTGCAGGTGGGCGTGGGCCCAACCGCAAATCAGAAATGCTGAGGGAAAAAGCTTGACACAGTATCAAAGGGACAATCAAAAAGGCTAAACTCTAGGAGGACCCAGGGCAAACCGCCAGAAGCAACCGGGACAAGGAAAAAGTGGGGGTGACCCGCCTGTGCTCCGCAGAGGTGGCTTGCGAGCCAACATCCAGAGACCTGGCCAGCCCTCCTGTCCTGAGCCCCTGCCATGTGGCTGAGCCTGGGTCACCACCGGGCCTCAGAGCAGTCTGCCTCCTGTCTCCTGGGCAGCAGAGAGGACTGGCTTCACACCGCTGGGGCCCATTCTAGAAGAATCACAAAGTGGTGATAATTGGAACGCTTTTATTGCCTTTGATGTTTCTTCAAACATCTTTAGGGGAACAGGGTGGCTATGCTGGGGGCCGGGACGGGAATGACAGATTTAGGAAAGAGGGCCACAAAAGACCCTGCAGCTCAGGAAAGAGGAGGAGTCAAATGGGAAATTTTTGTTGCACCAATAAATTCACCCGAAGGCCTGGGCCCACACTCACTAACCTTGGGGTCTTGAAGGAACCATGTTATCTCCAAGAGCCTCCTCAGTGGCCTCACCATAAAATGGGACCAGAAATCCCTGTGGTCTGCTGGAATATTAAAATTAGAGATGATTCATGGCCAAGTACCTAGCGCAGCATCTGACACATAGAACACACTCACTGTGTTTGCTGCGTATGATGCACACCCACGGCTTTTGTGCACCTTAACACAAGGGATTACGATGTCCGTGGTATGTAATCATTGTGCCCATGTATAATGCGCATCCTTATTTTTCCCTCAAAAATTTGGTTTTTGCGAGGTTATAAACAGTAAAGCAAGTTACCATTGCCATCAGCTTTGTCCTCCCAAGAAACTCCCACAGGGGTACAGCATCTAAATGATTGCATAGCCCCCCTCACCCGAGTACTGTGGGTCCTGGAGCATTTCCTGGGCCTTCCTTCCATGCAGACTGGAAGCCCAGTTCTTTGCGCACATGGGAACGGCCAGCAGGCTGAGCAGGGGAAGTCAGCCCAGGCAAAAACAGCAGGGACGACCACCGCATGCCGTGAGGCACCCCTCACTGGCCACCACCAAAGCAGAGAACGCTAGGCCCACCTCACCCCCAACAATCCCAGGGCCTGATGAAAGCCCGTGGGAAGCCTCAAGCAGGAAACTCTTCCCTTGCCAAAATACACTGCTCCTCAAGAAGTACGTGTCCTGCTGCTACTGTGTAGCTGCAACAGCCTTTCTTCAACAGGGGGGAAAAAAATGTCGACCCTCAACCCTGTGGACTGTGAGCAGCAAGATGACCACCCTTCTGAAGGCCAGGCTTGCAAATGCCCACGATGATAGCAAGAGTTGAATAAATCCGGGGCCTAGAGCTGCTTTTTATTTTAATTAATGTAAATGCAGATTTATCTTTGCGTACTGTAGGGCAAACACCTTTGAAAGGCTGGTTTTAATTCCTGTACCAGGTTTTTACCTCGATAAGGAAAGGGAGTAGGGGAGAGCAGAAATTATCATTTACTGAGCACCTTCCACAGGCTGGGACTTTTAGCATTTAACCATTATATTCCCCCTTCGAGACAGGTGTATTATCAGCCCCATGTCTGATAAAGAAAGGGAGGCCCAGAGAGGTTATCTAACTTGTCCAAGGTCACACAGCACCAGGAGAGTGGACAGATGCAAACACAACTGGCCCAGCCCCACAGGCCAAGTTCCTCCAGTGAGCTCCTGAGCCCGAAAAGCATGTTGCACGCCATTCAAAATGACTGTATCCATTTCTACATTTTTTAAAAAACTTCAGATGCAAAATTTAGGTTAATTTTATAAGGGATTCTTGGTCTTTTAAAGAGTTGAGTAATTTTGAATTTGGAACATTTATAACAACATTAGGATATATATTCCAGTTCTCTCTTTCAAGGCAAGGCGTTGTATAAATCATACCAATAAATACATCCATTGTCGCCATTCCTGAATCTGTCAGTATTTTCCTTGTAAGCTATCTTTTGACCCCCTCATAAAACATGCTCACCATAACCCGAAATCCTACATATTTCTGCATAGCATTCAAACGTGACTTGGGACTTGCCATTCTTCGGTTGGAAAACAAGGGGTTAAAGGAAAGAGTGCGCCGCAGCTTGGCTCCCTGACGCAGTCAAGGCAAAACCAATCTGAAGTTTCTAATATTCAATTCACAGGAAGTGGCAGAAGTCCAGAACGGGGCGTGGTCACACCCAACATGGGAAAGCGCCATCACGGGGTGAGTCTCCCTGAAGCAAAATTACTGAAAACCTACAGCGTGCCTATTTCACTCGACAGGTGCCCTTCGAGGATGACCGGGGTCTGTCCCAAGGATTAAATGTCCTTTTGCATGAATATAGAAAGGGTAAAATCCTGCAGTTAACATCAGTGGAGGCCAGCGGAAGCCTGCAAACAGCACACAACGCTGGCAGGGCTACCGTTTTAGATTTCCTATCATGCCCTAAAAAAGTGACCTTTGGTAATTTCAGATGGAGGCATCTCCAGGACATGCTGGCCCATCATCAAGAAGAGCCCAGCAGCTCACCCTAACAAACTTCTTTCAAGAACTGGACCTCTAGCTCCCTTCCCTACCCCTTCCTCATATTCCCTCATCCACCAAGGCCAGAGCTACACCTGGCTGGGTCACTCCACGCTTACCTGGGTAAGCAGGAGGAAGTGGCCAGTCCGTAGAGACTCGAAAGCCACCAGCAAGCCTTCAGGCTTCCCATGAAGATAAAACGTTTTCCCCCAAATGTAACACGAATTCTACATAGCTTTAAAAACTCAAGTGCAAGAGCCCCTATTCAGGTCAAAGCTGAGTCCTTAGGGGTGTGCTCATCTTGGATATAATGATCAGAAACCCATGTTCTCGGCTAAGGCCAAACTTTCAGCCCTTTATACATGAGGCTTGACGTTCAGCCCTATATAGCCTTCAACACCGTCACCAACAGTTAAAAGGAACTACACTGAGGAGGCAAGACAGGCAGGAGGAGGCGGGGCTCGGGTGTGCCGACCCGGTTAGCATCATCGAGCCTTTCAGTGCCCGGAAAGCTGGGAAAGCAGAGTCATCGGTGCAGCCCATCTGGATGTAGCGAAAGTATAAAAACAATGCGAAACCTAAGGCCAAAGTCATCCTCCGAGGAGAACAGGGCAACAATAAAGACCAGGGTGGTGGTAATAATAATAATAATAATAATAATAATAAAGAACAGGGTAAATAAAAGGACATTTATGCACAGCCATACAGAGCCCGCCAGGTCACAGCCACCCGTGGGGCAGCCTAAAGCATTTTCAAACGCACAATTGCTTCACTGCCTACCAAGGTAAGTCCCCTTGCTGAGAATCCAACCAGGACTGTGCGACGTGGCACACCAGCGGCGTCTACTTAGTCTGACACACTGGCACCCCATGGTCCATTTCCCTCCCTCTCCTTTAAAGGCTGCACTCTGATAAAAGGGGGCGGTGGCCCTTTAACAATTGCCCCGGGGTAAGTAAACACCCACACAGGCTGCAAACCGGAGGGCTGCTGGATACATTTCGTTGAGAACGTGAACATTAAACAAAACTCGTCTTGTTTCAGCACCACCTCAGTTACTTCATGACCGTGTAATTATTCATTAGGTCAAATACTGAAAACATCTCAGATTGGATGGCGCTGGTTATTGGAATCCTCACCCTTCACTGGGCGGGGAAAAACTTGGAAGTCCTCAGTTATGGCCTCGTGGGGGTGGGGGCGTGGGGGGTGCAGAGGAGGCGCTGGGTGCTCCAAGGGGTTAAAAACAAACAGACCAAGCACACCTAATTCGGGCTGGAGGGAGCCAGGACAGAAAGTATACACATACCGGTTCCCCGGGCTTGCCAAATTTTTGCTCTAGAAGTAATATTAAACACAGCTCTTTGTCTATGAATTGTGAAATACTTTATATACTAATAAAGAATGTGTACCTCATTGTGTATTTAACTGCGTAAGCCTGCATTTGGTTTAATTGACCAAGAATAAGCCCTTGTTCCTAAGCTAACTATCCAGTTACAGTCAGCTCTTAAACATTAACACTCACACTGAGGAACAAAGATGCACATAATACAAAACAGAAGATTATTTTCAATCATTCGCTCTTGGTATGCGGATCTATTCTTTTTTCTTTCCTTTTAACTTGCAATTAAGTGCGTATGGCTGATGTTATGGCATTTCCAATGCTCTTGCACAGGGCGTACACCACACTGAAGTAATGTGACTTGTGGGGGGACTCCGTGTACAACCCTCACTCAACCTCGCGGCTGTTAAACTTTGGACCAACTCAGGTTGGTCCAGGACAGCATCACCTCATAGAGGGCTGCCAAAAAAACTGGTTTAAAAAAAAAAAACATGCAAACCCACTTGCTTCCCAGGTTGTTGCTCTGCAGAATCGCACTTTGTGAAGGGTGGGAAAGTAATTAAGGGTTTGGGATTGGAAAAGCCCTTTTATTTTGGCTCCCACTGGGCTGGTGTAAACAAAGATGTCATTAATGTCAACAATGACTTAATTAACCCGGGGTAGGTGACAAAGTCAGGAAGAAACGGGAAAGTAAGAGTTGCCTCCTCCCCAGGGTAATCAAGCTTGACTATCCTTTAAATAATTAGACTATTAATCAATGGGAACAGTACTTGGCATTGAGGGCTGTCCTCCACTGCCTCAATAACTGAGCTTTCGCCCTCCAGCTGGTCCCCTACAATGAATGACCAACTGAAAATATCCATTTTTAATTTGGAATATTAACAGTTAAGATCTTCCAGAGACCGTTTTCTTCAGACAGTTGAGCGGACCAACCCTCCTGTTACCGTTTCAGAAAGTGTCCAGATGGCAGATGACACGACATGAGGATCCGCGGTGCAGGACAACCGCGGTACGACCTGACGACACACAGTGTGACGAGCTGCTGCACAAAGCTGAGCTGACTGGAAAAGGGCCCACTCGGGTAGGGCTGAGGCTCCTTCCTGGGACTCAGTCGCTCTCTTCTCCGGACCCATTTTTCTCTGGTCCAGCCTAGCAGGCATTATCTAAACCTAGCTTCCAAAGGAACAAACCATGAAGTCTTCCCAGATGTGGCCTTGAGCAATGCAAGGTCAAGGCTGAACTTACCGTTGACCAAAGCTACGGTTACAGTACCAAGGAGCGCATCAAAGGATGGGGGGGTCAGTGTCTCCCCCGGCTCCCCACCCCCCAGAGGCAGCATGACCACGGCCTAAACTGGAAGCGCCTCGGGCAGCCTGCTTCCAGCTGCTACTGACTCTTTACTCGTTAAAATTGATTTCCTTCCTAGTCACCTCTGACACCAAAGCACAACTCCTGCGATGGAAGAACTCGTCTCGGGGCTCCTATGAGCTGTGGCCAATACTGGGCTAGCGGACCAGCCAAGGGCGGACCCTGTAGGAAGCAAACACAGCTGCCTGGACACGGGGAGGGCCTCCTCCATCACGCAGCAACTCTCACTGGGGCCACTGACAGGGAGCTTGCTGGGGAAAATGATGAAAACGTGTCCCGAGGGCTTATTGGATGCCTGGCCCTGGGCTAACCGCTCTTTCCGCTCTAACAACCTTTTGAGGAAGGGAGTCAGAAGGCTTCTGAGGATATTAATATTCATATAACATCAATAAATGGACCCTAAAGACCATCTGATCAAGCCCTCAGGTAACAGAAAGAGAAACTGAGGTCCAGGAGTTTGTGTGCTTTTCCAAAGCCTCCTCTTTGCGGGGTTTCATACCTTCCACAAAACCTTTTTTTTCTTTTTTTTAACCTCTCACAACCCCGATGCAAATGTCATAGAAACTATGAACCCAGAAAAATGCGTGGAGGGACATCTGCAAAATATATCCTACAATTTTAGGGGGTTCATGGGCCTTTCCCCAACCCCCGAGGCATCCTCAGGTCCCAGGCGGGAAAGACCCGCCGTCAACCGTACATTGCTGGACACAAATTTCTACACAAAGAACCGTCCCTGCCCACCCCCTCTCTGCCTCACCTCCTTCTTCCTGCACGCACACACACGCTTTAAACTTTCTCCGATAATTAAATATGATAAAAGCAGTCCTTCAGGACCACTTTACACTTTATGTTGAAATCAACTCCCAATAATGCTGCCCTGAAAGTCTAAATGAGAAACGACAGTTCCTTCCTAACCTGGGCCGTTGCTGGGCTCACACTGTTGGAGAAACCCCAGCTCGGCGGCCTCCGTGCGCGCCGAGCCGCGCTCAAGGGAAAGCCAGCAATTAGGGAAACATCCATTTTAATTATTAGCGAAATTAAAGAAGTGCAGGCACGACGCTCAGAAACCCGGAACCTCTTAAGCCCTTTGAAAACGCATCACCGTTGCGATCACATCTGTGCCTGTGTCACACACAGCAAATGTCACGAGCAGGGAGTCCCCTCGGTGTCGCAGCAGCGCTTCGGACACCGACTCTTGCCAGACCCACTTCCCGGAGACTCGGAAGCCACTGTGACGTCACCACACCTGTTTGTTAAAAAGCCTCCCTACCTCTGCGTTGGAAGAAGGGTGCTGGTCTCCCTCGTGATCACCTGACCACTCTGGGCAGTTAAGTGCCTCAGTGGCAGGAAAAGGTCTGTCCTATCCATTCGCAGGATTCATGACTGGCTCCCATGGTGGGGGCGGGGCTCACTCAGGACCCTCACCTCTGACAGCAACATGACCCTCCTGCCCATCCCGTCCTAGACGGGCTCTCTCATCCTCTTCCAGCCCACCTCCCAGGGAGCGTCTCCAGAACAGCCGAGCTGACCCCAGACCACTCAGGACCACGGCGGGCGCCCAGAACGGAGCAGGCACCAGGTGGGCTCTCAGCACTCAGGTTCATTAAGTGGCGATGAGTGCTGAGACCTGCCGTTTTATTCTCGGATTACCACTCGAAAAATAACTCAGCTACCAATATTCTCTGCTGATGACAGATTTCCACACTGCACCAAGTAGAGGCCGGGCTATCGTCGGCACGAAAGGACCTGGGAAAGAGGGTCCGATCTGCCCAGCTGAATGATTCGGCCTCAATCTGTGCAGACAGCTGCCCTTAGGCCTTTCAAATTAAACTCCCAACGCTGATCCACCCAACGCGTGCCCTGCTGGATCTGGAAGTTCTCACAGGTGTGGGAGACACCCAGGCATGCCTGCTTTCATGATTACCTAAAATAGAATTTGCCGCTCTATGACGTATTGCTTAAGTGTGATGAATCACCAGGCCCCCCTCAAAAAAAAAAAAAAAAATCTAGCATGTCAAGCATCTCTGGGCTGAACTTCAAAAGCTTGTTTTTGTCCGTAGACAATGAAATGAAAACGTCAGCATTTCAGATGTTGGCAATTTCCCTCAGTGGCCCCTTTTGTCGGGAAATGGCAATTCTTCACATCGTAAGCGAGACTCGCCCTTCGGTAAGGTCCCTACTCCCGCAGGGAGCTCCGGCTGGCCCAGATCGCACACGTGCCCGGCCACAGCTCTCCTGGGCGCTGGAGAAAGGCGAACCGCCGGCCTCCCTCTCCCCCAGCGCAGAGAAGCACGCACCCCGAGAACACACCGAACCCAGCACTCTGCCTGCAGTCCGACATCAAGAACCTTCTCTCCTAACTTCTGACGTGGGGCGAGAGGAGCGACCCCGCTCCCTTGCTCTGAGAAGACTCATTTCCAACGCAAGGGCAGCTGACTCTAAACCAGGCCTTGGCCTAAGAGCCACTTCCCCAGACAAATCCCAAAACCAACATGGTACTTGCAGAGCGACATTAAATAACTTACCTTCCGGCTCTAATGTGGTATCCTTAACTAAACTGGAGGGCCGGGCCAGGGACAACGTTGCCATGGTGACCACAACCAGGCAGACGAAGCGGCCCCAGCTGACCATGGTTACGGTGCCAATGCCCCGTCCTCTTCCATATCTCCATGTGGACGTTAATCCCATCTGCACACTTCCCCTGCAAGCATGGGCTGCCAGCAACGCCTTCAGCCTGCGGTGGGCTCAGGGACCACGGTGCTGCTGCTGCCGCGGACGGTCTTGCTGCGGCTTCTGCTGCAGCCTCTAGAGGAAAGAGATGCGGCGAGTCAGTGCAATCCTCCCCAGCGCCCATTCATCAGACCCAAGCGGGCTCAAACCGGCTTCTCCGTTATCTGTGAATGCCTTCCCTCCGCACCTCCGAGTCCCAGGTGTTTCCACCACGCAGGCCCACGAAATGGGTGAGGCTGATCTCGGTAAAAGCATATTGTTTAGGAACAGGGGACACGGGACACAGGACACGGATCCCTGCGGCCACTTCAGTTAGGCAGAGCGCGCTCTCTCCTATCCCATATCGCCTCCACCGCCCTCCAAAAGCAGCAGCCACGTGACCTTAGCTTCAAGGGCAACTAGAAAAGCGAGTTAACAACGCTCAGGTTGGCATAACCAGCCTCATTAACTTCTCTTAGGCCAAGTGGGCTTTAGAAGGCTGAACCCCGGAGTGGGGAGGCTGCTTACAGATTTCCGCGGGGCTGAGCGGAGTGCTCCACCCACTCTGGAGCACTAAAAGAAAGGACAGCAAAATATAAAGAATCCCAGGAAAGCTACCAAAAATTCCCACCAGTTTACACTTGTCAAGACTCATTTTCAAATGCAGAAACAGTGTGCAGCCTTTCACCAAGCGGCCACTCGTGGGGTATGCACTGAACTGCAATGCATTCAGAGAAGCTGGTCTAAAGAGGGCTTTGCAGCCTGAAGCCCCCTTCCACTGCGACAGACGGCAGCCCGGGCCCAGGGTCTTCCACCTACACGGAGTGGGCTGAAAATGGAGCCTAGGCGAACTCCGATAAATAACGAGGGGGGTTCCTGATGATAATGCTATGCAAATGACTGCCGTAATATGCGATTGGGCCAGAGACTTTCAATATGCTGACCTGTTGGCTAAAATCTCAGAGCAGAAATTTTACAAGGGGGCGCTCAACGTCCTAGCCTTCTGTTCACCCGTGCAATCCAAAGGCAAAGAGAATTTTCCAAGCTTAAAACATTCAAAGAACTTTTACATTTGTTCAGTATCGATTACTAAGTGTAGAGCCGAAACGCACAGACTTTAGCAAATTTGATTAAAACAATCAGGTCCTGTGAACACTATGAATGAGCCACATTTCATAGGACGGGGGATGGGAGATGAGATCTTTACTATAAAAACCTCCTAAACCCGTGCTTTTTGCATGCCAGCTTGATGTTTCGAATTGTGGCAGAAGATTTCGACTCTGCCTGAACCTCCCCAAAGCTTCATAAGGGAAACGGTTGCTTTTAGCCACAACTAGAGGTTAAAACGGGTGGGTGAGGAGGAAGAGGGTGCCGCATTTCCAGGGGAGAAAAAACCTCCGCTTCAAAGACAGCACATGGGAAATGGTGTGTTTCCCAGCAAAAGTGCGCGTGTCTGTGCGCGAGTGTGCACGCGCCCTGTGTTTTCAGATAGCTGGAAGGGTTTTTTTTCTTTCCTCCCAACTTTTCTTTCCTCTTAAAAGTTAAAAGCCTCAAAAGATAATTCCACATCTATTTCTACATACATGTGATGTGGGAGGTAAGTGCAAACATTCCCATTGATTTACTAAGCATTTCCAGAATGCACGGGAATTTTCTGCCCCTGACAACTTCACCTACAATCTTAACTCCTAGCAGATTTCAGCCCAGGCAGCTGCCCCAAACCTGACCCGCCAGCCCCGGCCCCAGAGGACCCTTCTCTGCTCTCAGCAGAGGAAGGTGGACAGCGGCCTGGGCTCCACCTCAAGCCGTTCATTCATCCCATCAGACTGCACCAGAAACTGGAATTACAGCCATTTCCAGGTTCAGGCCCCACGGCAGCCCCCTCCCCAAACCTCCGGAAGGCCGAGGCCTAAGGTGGCAGGTCCGCACAACTCCTCACCGGAGTGGACGAAAGCACGGAAGGACCTCCTTCCTAGATGGGATAATTAGGTCCTGGGGCTCGGTGTTGGGAACACAGGCCCAGCATGCCGCTGGCAGCCACAATCCCAGCTTCCTGCCTTCAATACCATAATCCTTCCTGGAGTCTGAGCCTCAGTGAAAGCCCCAGCGTGTTTATTTTTCCCCTTGAAAGGGAACTCTCTTCTCAGCCGGGCGTGGGAGGAGTTGTCATTCTCCCCGTGATGGATGGCTCTTCAAGACCACCGGCTCCCCGGGTCCACGTTCACCTCAGCACAAGCCTGCCCCCGGAGACAGGCAAAGTGGCAATCAAGAGAGCCTCAGTGGGCAGTGGTCCCCACGCCGAGTCTATCCTGGGCTCCTCAATTTACCCAAACATTTCCAAAGTCCCCCACAGCTCCAAAAAGGCAAGCCAACACAGTGTCCACCTTCATTAGCTTCCACCTCTAAGCAGGTTTCTGTCTGTCCACCGGAGGGCTTGCCCATGCGGAGCTCTCCTGCGCTTTGTTCTTGGTAGATTTCACATCAGGGAAGTCAGCGGTGCTATGGGGTGTGGGTGGCGGGGTGCCCAGGTCCCCCCAGGGCGCAGATCTATCTCCAGGCTCAAAGCCTCCCTGGCACTGCCCTTCTCCCCAGGGCAGAGCAGGGGAGGGAGTAATCAAGGGGTCTAATTGGGGGGCAGGGGGGTGGAGTTTCCTCAACAGACTGAAATCTCAATAAATACACAAATAAAATATAGGCGGACCCAGAACCGCAGTCAGCATTCTGCTGACACCGGCAAGCCCATGCGAACTGGCTGCAGCCCGTCACCACCACCAACTCGGTTTCATTGTAGCATTTTTTTCATTTGTTTGCCTGGAATATCCTGTTTTTCCCCCCTTCTCTGGGCGCTAAAGAGCTCAAAGAAATCTGCATTTTAATTGACATTCCAGGGAAAGGGAGGGGGCGCCTGATTGCTCTTCTATTCAAACTAAACAGGCTTTTCAGATGAAAATGAGTCGCGGCCAGAGGAAGATTTACAGGGATTTGGGACCAAGGAGACAATAGGGTTTTAAATGTTGATAGCGTTGCACACCAAACACATAATGGGTGCCCCGAGTGTGAAAGCAGGTTTGCCTTTAAGGGCAGGTTTTACTGAATCGAGCGAGAAGAAGGAAAGCCCGGAAAAGAGTCTGCAAGGGAGCGGGCTGCGAGGGGACCTTGCAGTCTCCTGACCCCAGGGCCGGACCCCTTCATCCAGCCCTTGGGCCCGAAGAGTCGTTGCCAGCGTCTCGCGGGGCCCTCGGCGGATTCCCCAGCGCAGCCCGGTCGCTGAAAGAATGAGCGCGCAAGTTACAACTCGCCTGCGCTTTCGACATCTCTGAGCGGCAGCAGGCAGCGAACTCGAAAAAGTCGGTCCAGTTCGCCCCCTAGCCCCAGGCGCGCTGAGGACGCGGGGCGCCGGGCACTGAAATCGTAGAACCGAAGCAGCCCCCGCCCGCAAAGGTGCCACCCCGAGAGCATCGCCAACCCTACGGCGATGTCGCCCGCCCAACTCCAGTGATTCCCTCCAGGAGAAAGGTTCCCCGCCGGGGCCTAGATGGGACAGGGCGGGCGTTTCCCGGGCGCTTGAATAAGGGACCCCAAAGGTGCCCTTCTGAGCCCCAGACCTGCGGGGCTGTGCCACGAGCGAAGCAGCCCTGCCGCTCGTCCGCGGGCTCTGGGGTCGGAGGACCGTGCCGGGCCGGCTGGGCTGAGCCCGCGGGAGTTTGACAGGGAGGAGGGAGGCAACGGCAAAGGCAGATGTCAGCATCTGGACGGGGGTGCTAGAGGTAGAACTTCCCAAACCCCAGCCGTCAGCACGCACCCAGCTCCCACATCACCCATGCAGCCAAAGAGGGAGGGACAGGGAGCAGCTTCCAGTGCCAGTCCCCCGCGCCTTCGGCTCGGGAGACGGTGCACCCGGCGTCCCGGGCGCCCACGGCGCCCACTCTCCCGTCTAGCGAGACTCTCCGAGGCACCCGATACGGCGATTACCTTGAATGGCAAGGCTCCTCGGCGATCGGTTCTGCCCTGCGCCCGGCGTGGGTCAGGATGGAGCCAGCGATAAGCTCAGGGGAAACTCCAAAAAGGAAAAAGTGGTTCTGGGGTCCTCGCCGGCGCCAAGACTCCGAGGCTTCACGAGAGCCCCAGGCTGCGGAGGAGCGCGGGCATGACGCCCGAGGGCTGCCCACGGATTTGGGGAGCAAAAAGAAGAAAGGACTCAGGCTTGGCTTTTCCTCCACCAAACTTTGCTCGCAACTTGCGAACGCTCAAAGCGCTCAGGAAAGCTGCGGCCTCGGGGCGCCCGGGCCCCGCCAGCCTGGAGAGAAGTCGCCGCGCCGGGCCAGCTACGCCGCGCGCAGACCTCACGGCGCCCCAGCTTTGTGGCTGCCGCGCTCGCTCGCTCCGCACCCGCCGCCCGCCCGCTCGCTCGGCTCTCCGCCGCGTTCTCCGCCGCCGCCTAGCCCGCGCCGCTGCAGCCGCCGCCGCCCCCTCTCGGCGGGTCACGCCCCCGCTGAAACTCGAGCTGTTTCCTGGACCGCGGCTCCCGCTCTGCCAATCAGCGCCGCGCGCCCCGCCGCCCCGATTTGCGCGGCTCCAGTTGCCTGAGAGCCGCCGGAGACAGCAGCGCGCGAGGCTAGGGGCTGGGCCAGGATCGGGACAAGAGATGCGGCAGCATCCTCTGTGAGTCAGGCCTGGTCCCTTCCCGTTCCTTGGCAGTTACACTGACCAACGGTTTGCCGATGATTGCATTATGTTGTTTAATCTCAAGTCAGAAAACAAATGACAGAATTCGTGCCCTAACCCTATAGGGACTTTAAAATACCTCGACACGGGATTGCAGGGAGAAATCTAATACAACTGGAACTTTGAGAGGAGGGGAAGCAGCTTGGAAATGTTTGCCGGACATTCACTTTTCTGTCCTTCAAAAAAGTAGCAACGAGAGAAGAAACGAATATATATGGAGGCCCTCCTATGGGTAGGGCGCGCTGAATAGGATATTCTTTTTTAATCAGTACAAGCACCCGGCAGAGTAATAGTTCCAGTTTCTGATGAGGAAACCCAGGATGGGAGATGGTAAGCAATTGGCCCCGGGGCCACACAGCTGATTACGGGCAGAGCCTGACTTTGCACATGACTCTCAGAAAAAGTCAAAAACTGCCACCAAAAGTGTGTTGTTTGATAATGTATATCTGGATTAATAAAAAGAAGTTGGAAAGATTCTAAAGACTCAATTCTACTCCTCACAGCTGAATGACAAGCAAATCACTTTCCCTCTCCGAATCTTATTCATAGATTCTTCAACTGAACTCCAGGCTGTAACTGGTTAAATTTCCCATTTCCATTTACCTTTTTCACTTGACTGTGTCTGCGGGATAATTTATTTTTTTATATAATTTCTCTCCCTCCTCTGTCATCTAGCTCCTAAGCAGTCATGCTTAGGTTCAAGACAGTATAGATTTTAACAAAAAAAAAAAAAAAAACTTTCATTTTTATCCCTCAGAAAAGGTCATTAAACCCAGAAGTGGTTTAGAATGCTTTTGAGGACTACAGATAGGTGGACAGAGAGAACCCAACGGGCCTGGAAAATTGGCTTTTCCAGCGTCTCGGAACGCCGTTGTGCGTGGGTCACCAACAGCACGCACGTCATGACGCTTATTTTTTCAAGGTGCCACGTCATTAGAAAAATCATCTCTCTTCATGATCCATCATAGGAAAGGTTTTACCTGAATTACTTAAAAGCTGAGAATGTCAAATCCACTGAAAGACTAAGCAAATGGACGTGAACTTGTATTGTTGGAGATTTGACAGCACAGATGACAGTCCGGTTCTCAAGCAAAAGTATTAGTCTGTACGACTCGGGGCATGTGTTGGCCGAGTCTTCTGACCGGAGGCAGTCCCGGACCTTTTCATCAACGGACCCCTCAGCCAGGGGACCCTCAGCTACCCACTGCCACCTCGGTTGTTCCGAACGAACAAATACTTGACAAGTTCTCAGACCCTGGGTCACAAAAAGACATGTGAACACCCCCTGCCCGGAACAGAGGCTGGCTCTCACATCTTTCCATTCGCCACCAATGGGAAACTCGAGTGTCTTGGGGCAGATCCCTTCCCATCCTGGGACAGCATATCCATCAGCCATTGAAAACACTGCGAGCACATTCTCACATAAATTACCGGTTCAGGAAGCCCTCGTCCCTATGCCCAGCCACCAAGAGCTTTGTGTACCCTGAATAAAAAGGAAGCCTTCCCCTGAAAATGACATAAGAACATGGATTTTAACGTCCAGGCACAGCCTACAGAATTCATTCTTCACCAGGAAGAAAAGACACCCATCCATCACGAGCTGCTTTGCCCCTTCAGAGTGTCCCCTTTTAAGTGACTGCAGCCCACCACAGCAAACTCCTCAGTCTGGAGAAAAGCAAAAGCATGTTCGGAATTTAAGAAACAAAAAACCGAATTCTGTCATCATATTTAGGCTTCAAGTAACCTCAGAGGGTCTAGGAAGGCTTTCACACCAGCGAGGCTTCTGAATGAGAAAATAATCTCTTTGCAGTTTTTTTCTCTCCCCTCTTCAAGTGGCTGGAACCCCTTGTGCCGATGGCCTCCCGTGAATGGTGTTGCTAATAAGCCTATTAATGAGCTTCCACGGCCGAGTGTGAATAGGTAAATAAGCCCCAGTCTGTTGAGGTTCAGGGCCGAGGGCAGGAAAGCCAGCGAGAACTGACGGTGACAATTTGAACTGAACTCCAAACGCCAGCACCAGGTCTCAGCTGAAAGACCCGCCAGACAAGGCCGCATTCACAAGCCCTCTACCCCCTGCTGGGGACCCTTTTCTTCGCAATTTTCTCCCCTTTACAAAATGTCCTGAGTAGTCACCACCCCTTCTTTTTTTTCAAAAGCCCTCAACATGCCCCCACTTTTTTTTTTTTACTGTAGTGATGCTACATCAATGCATGGGAGAAAAATGACACCCGGCCGCCAGTGGTGCGCAGTCCCCAGGGACCAACTGTGCCACCAGCCCATTGGTGATGGGAGCAGAGCAGGGGAGGGGTAGGGCCTGCGCCTCTCCCCTTCAGAGATTTGGGGTTTCTTTAATAATTTGTTTGTTAATGGGTGGCTGTTCCTTGCCTCAGATGAATGAAGGCTAATTAAGTGCTAATGAGCCCTTCTAATGTGGTTCTGAGCTCTCTGCAGAACTATGACTTCCAAGCTTTAAGCTCCATCTCAGTAAAGTCCACAGCACCAAAGAAGCATCTGGAAGGAGAAATACGGAACAGTCCCAGAGTTAGGGTAAGAGTCGGCATGCCTGGGAACTTATGGCTTCTCACGGAGGCAGGATCATGGCTCCCAGCACTGCACGTCCCCGGTGATTCTAAACTTTGAACTGCATCTCAAAGCCTGGAGACGGAGTTCTTCCAGAAGTCTTGCTGCACTTTGAGGTGAGCGGGCTTTGGTTCCAACGGACAGGGTGTGGCTCCCTTCACTCAATGGTTGTGTGACCTTGGGCAAGTTACTTAAGTTCTCCGAGTCGTCCATGTTCTCAGGTGTAAAATGAGGAAAACAATAGTACCTGTTCTGAGTTAATAGGATCACAAAGAGGATTAAGTGAATTAAGGTTGGACAAGACTTTTTTTATTCAGATGCCGCTCTTGGTGCTAAAGAAACTCTTTGGCACGTGGGAAAGGCCACGCGTTTCCAATGATTATTATTAGCTCATTATTATTAGTTCTTATTATTCCTCCTCCTGGAACTACTGGAAGGACTGGAGACCCTAGAACCCAGTAATGCCACCTGCATATTATTATGGACCTGGTTTTAAAAGGGTGTGGGGCTGTTAACTTCTGAATTGCCCACCCCCCACCCACCCCTCTGCCCCGGCTGAAAGGCCTGGCGGTGCCTGCACAAGACTCACCTGGGACCGGATGGGCCTGGGCCATGCAAATGGCCACCGACTGGAAGCCAATGCAACGCTCAGTGGTACCCACTGCTCCCTGCAGCAGTCCTTGGGGGGGACGGCCAGGCAAAGGAGATGGGGGCGATGCCAGGCAGAAGGTAGTTTTAACATTGGTGAACAGTTTATCCCCCTCCCCCAAAGAAGAACTTCTTTAGAAACAACAGGAACATCTGGATAAAAATGGCCCTGATGCCCCTGCTCTTACAGTTGACTGGATTTCCCAGGGGCTCGAGTGACGTGGGTGAGTCTTCCTGAGGAGACTGGGCCCAAAGGTGAGGAAGCGTGTGTTAAACTCTCATACCAACCCCACATTTTACTGGGGAAGAAAGTGAGGTGTGGGGGGTGGCTGAGGGTTCAAGGCCACCCCACTGGTCAGTGGCTGGGAAACCAGAAGTCCGATCTCCAGGTCAAGCTGGGATTCATTCCAGGGGCCACCAGAGCAAGTTGACCGCTTTCCCCACTCCTTGCCCGGTGGGGCTTTCTAGGTGATTCCACTCCATGTCAAATTGAAACACTTGGAGCAGAACTCATTGCCTCCTGAAATGTTACTATCTCAAGAGAGCGGTTATCCGCTCACCATGGCTTTAGTCCAATTCTTTCTCCAAGTGCTCCAGGAAGAATTTGTGTTTCCAAGAAGCTTCAAGTTCAGGTGCATAAAATGGGTAGACATCTCTTTCACACACCTGCAGTCGTCAAAATAAAGGGTTTTGTGGTTCATAAGATGATTCTGAGTGATAATATAAAAACAACTGGAAATGGAGAATTCCGAAAAATTGCTAAAGGCTGAGAAATCAAAGCTGAGCAATCTGCCACACATCTGTTATTTACAACCGGGAGGCCAGGTCGGTTACTCAAAACACAGTGAAGGGGCAACTCAGGAACCTTGACTGCATCCTGGTTCAAGAAGAGCAAAAACTGTTATAAAAAGAGAGTGGGAGAGGGACTAATTGGGGACAGTCTCCTCTGGCTTCAACAATGGCCCCTTGACATCCCCCACCCATCCCCCACACACAAACCCCAGCATCTGCCAATCGGAACGTGGGAAGGGAAATTGACCAGTTCACTGATTGGCCAAACCAGCCGGATGTGATGTCCACCACGCCCAAGGTCACAAGGCGTTTGACACGCAACACTGTGCGGTAGAAGCGGCACCAGACTTGGGCGTCCGAGACCTGCGTTTTCATCCCGACATCATCAAGATTCTGGAAAACTCGCTGAACTCGCTCCCTCTGCCTTGGCCTCACCCTCTTTTGCATAATGGAGGTCTCCTTCTTCGAGCTGAAAAGATAAATCTGTCTATGATCTCCAGCCCCTCCTAGCATCCCCTGTCTCCAGAGAAACCGAGAGGTGTTCATTCATGCACCCATCACCCAAGAGTGGCCAGGTTGCAGGAAGTCAACAGCTACTTTACAGTACTTTGAAACCATAGCCTAAGGACCCTGCTGCCGACCCCTGTCCACTGGGAAAGTCCTCTAATCCCTGTCCCATTGCTGCTCAAGGGCAATTTAGGGCATATTATTGCCTGGCTGAGGCTCCGCCCCTCCCCCCACCACCCCCAATCTGCAGTCACCACCTCCACCACCAGAGCGCCTCCTAGTGGACTGGAGAGGAAACATGCAGGTGGTTTTAGTTCTTGTGCAAACCAGGAAGAGAGGAACAGTCATATCCTATGGCCACCTCTGCTCCCTCCCCACCCAGGCCACCATCACTGCCTGGAGCTCTGCTGGCACTGTCCAATCTGGCAGCCAGCAGCCAGTGTGATTATTTCAAGTTAATTTAGAATTGAATAAAACTTAAACTTCAGCTCTTCAGTAGAACCAGCCACATGCTTTTTTGCAGGGAGTTGGGGGAAGGGATTTGAGAGGGAGAGAGAGACAAAGAGAAATATCACTTTGTTGTTCCACTTATTGATGCATTCATTGGTTGATTCTTGTATATGCCCTGACCTGGAATTGAACCCGCAACCTTGACATATTAGGATGATGCTCTAGCCAACCGAGTTGGCCAGGGCAGCCAACATGCTTTCAAGTGCTCAGTGCCGCACATGGCTAGGGCCACCAAATTGGGCATCACAGGTATGACAGTTGTGGCAGAGCATTCTATGGGACTTCACTGGAGAGCACTCCCTGCTTCCCCTTTCTCCACCCTCAGGAACTGCTCCTGCCTTTCTCCCCCAGCACCCACACACTGTCCCTCATCCTGGGCTGCCAGTGGGGTTTAAGGACCAGAACCCTACTGCTCAGATGGGAAGCATGCTGGAGATACCCAGAACAGGTCTTTGCTGGACAAAGACACCATCATTGCTGACCGAAGGAAGGTGTGTTGGTGCTGAAGCTTCACCTCCCAGTCGGGGGCGGTGTGGGGGGCACAGCGCTGGAAGCAGCCCTGGCCTCCGTGCCAGTATCTGTGGGCCCCAAGTTCCCCTCTGTGAGGACTGCAGCTCCCTCCAACTCTCTGGGACCCAAGTCCCCGCACTCAGAGCCCTGAATCCAGTGGAGAAAAGGCCAGCTGAACCAAAGGGGCAGAAAGCCCTGGTGAAGTCAACCTTGGAGAACAATTTGGGGGAGAGGGGTCAGCTGGGAACCACTTAATTGTAACACCCAGGGAAGCCCAGCCTGTCTCTGGATTCCAGGGCCTGGCACCCTTCCTGGCTAGTCCCCGGCAGTTTATTGGGCTGCCTTTGTGCCCAACAGGCTTGCCACAGGTACTTATTCAGTGTCAGTGACTGTAATTTAGCCTCTTTGGGGTCTCCCAGTTAAGGCCCCTGGATACGTTCACACAGGGTTTTGCAGGTAGTCGATGGGGTATAGTTAGAACTTAGAGAATAAATGCTGTTTCAGGGCCAGGCTGACCCAGCAGTGTGGTGGAAGTCGCCCTCCTTGTAATGACCCGATTTGCAGGGTGTGTGCCTCTCTCTTGATTTCTGCGTTTGGTGTGTTACACTGTTTCCCGACACTGCATGTCTACATTGTCCAAATGGGAAAAGAAGTTCACTTTAATAAACCAAAGGGGAGAAAAATGATGCTGCCAGGATCCTGGTAAACTCGGCAAGGAGACGGAGAATACAGAGCAGGATGCATCATAAAACCACAAGCCCAGTAACCCTTTGAGAGTCCCGGAGCTCTTGTATTTTGTCCCCAGCCTGGGGAGAAAGGCCATCAAGGGGGAAGCAATTTCTTTAACAGATTCTAAAAGCAGCGTTGAGCGAAAATTAACTCCTTCGCCGGGGGCTGGATGCCGGCTTGGCGCCCCGGCCAGTTCCCCAGGGAGCAGGTGGTTCCAGGTGAAGAAGGTCCCAGGGCTCTCTTTGTTCTCCGGGGTTCTGCGCAGGGAGGCGAGCAGCGGGCGCCGGCGCCCCCGTGTGGCTGAAGGCGTCCGATGCGCGCACAGGGTGGATGGGGAGATGCGTGGTGCCAGGGCGTGGGGAGACCCCACGGAGCGCTCGAGGGGCGACCGGCCCGGAGGAAGAGCGATCCCGCCTGCACCCGGCCTCAGCCTGAAGTCGCTCGGTCTGTGCAGGTGATGAGCGATCAGTGTTGGGGCGTGTCTGCAGCAGGGATCCCGGTGCTTGCCAAAGCACAGTTAGGACGGAATGCCTTAGTCATGGCCAGGGCTCCATAGCAAATGATCAATACATCTTATTTAGCCGGCATTGTTTCCAGACTAGAGGGATTCAGACCTCGCGTTTTGTAGCCCTGTCCTAATCCTGGCCTTATTCCCTACTAGTTCTCTTTGCTGTGCGCAAGTTACTCAGCCTTTCTGAGCCTCTGTGTCCTTATTTGCTGGCTGTGAACCCTGGAGGTTACCGTGCTCAGGATTCGCCTCTAATAGTCTGGATTCCGGCAGCAGCTCAAGCTGTCTAGGGCGGACCATTTGCTCGCTTTCCCTTTTCAATACCATGTAGAAATTTACCCCAGTGTTAGCTTCTCCTGACCATCAGTGGATTCTTTGTTTTATTCAGGGGAGGCGTTGTTTTGTCCTGTGCTCTGGGGGCAAGGAATGGGCCCATTTGTTTTCTGGGTAAAACTGCTGTGTACATCGGACGAGGGATTGAGGCATTTGTTAGCCTTATGTGGTCCAAATGCAACAAGACGCCACTTCAGCACTCTGCTGGGTAAGGGGTGTGCCAAATTTAGCTAATAAAACAGGTCACCCAGTAAAATCAGAATTTCAGATAAATAATATTTTTTTAGTGTGAGTATTCCCCAATGTTGCATGAACAAATATTGCATGGGACATACTTACATGAAAAAGTTACTTGTTGTTTGCCTGGAATTCAGATGGAACTGAGTGGTCTGCATCTCATATGGCAGCTCTGCGCTGGGTATCACAGTCTGCAGGCAGGCTGGTTGGGGCAAGTCCAAGAAAGATGGGCTGCTCCTTTTCCTCCTCCCCCATTCCCTTTCTCCTTCTTCTTCAATTTGAGAGAGAGAGAAACATCGATTTGTTGTTCCACTGACTGATGCGTACATTGGTTGATTCGTTCTTGTATATGCTCTGACTGGGGGTTGAACCTGCAACCTTGTTGTATTTGGGACGACGCTCTAACCAACTGAGTTACCCCACCAGGGTGGAAGATGGGCTTCTTCCCAGAGATTCCTGGAAACTAGCTGCCTTCTTCCACCTGGACCTACACCAGAAAAGCCCTCAATGAACATGGGCAGGGCAGGCCCCACTGGAAACCCCGTAGCACTCTCCCTGGGCTTGGTTTCCAGGGTCACCGTGGGCAGACTTGGGCCTATTTTGAAGTGATCGATTTATGCATTGACAGAGCTTTTGAATGCTTGGTGGTAATGATAATAATTACTATAAAGCCACATTTCCCCTTGAATACAGCAGTGAGCATGGTGTCATCTCTGTGCTGTCAGGATGCCATGATGGGTGGTCATCGTGTGTGAGCATGAAATGCGTGGCTGTTCAGTCCCCACGATGAAGGATCTCCACGAGCCCCACCCAGGCAAGGCCACAGGCAGTTTTACCACAAGCCGGACAGACCAGTCACTACAGGCAGGCACCCAGCAGCTGGCCTCTGGCACCTGCCCTCGGGAAGAATCCTGGCCATCATCCATTTCTCAGAGCCTGGTGGCCATGTCCCCAAGGAATGGTGTCTCATCAGTCTTGCTGGTTTCTGCTTTCCAGCCCAGGGCTTATGTGACCCTGAGGGGGCTGACCACAAAGCCTGGGGTGACGGCCTTCTCTGCCCTCCTGTGGGGGGCTGGTTGCCGGACAAAACATGCAAAGATGCAGGGACCATCCTCGTTCCAAAATGGGGGCAGACAAACCTCATGCTACAAATGTGCCCCCGCACATCCGGTCTGTTTTTCTGGACACTTTCCAGCACTGACCCCTGTTCCGTTGCCAGGCTCCGGTTCTCAGAGCTGGCTTTCTGCTCCCGCCTGCAGGGACCCCACCTGTGTCTGCCCAGGAGATCACAGATCCCCACTGCCCTTCCCTCCTGTCCCCTCTGCCAATCCATCATGTCACGTCAAGTGATACTCTCTGTATCTGGGCTCACTCTACCCATCATCCATGTTTGCCACTAATTCCTTCAGCTTCAGAAAGGTAAGCTGCGGATGTTGGGTTCAGTCCAACCTGGATCCCTACACCAGCTTTTCCACTGAGCAGCTTTCTGAACTGGGAGAAGGTTACCTCATGTCCTCTCTGTGCCTCGGTTGCTACTTCCACTTTGTAGGTGGTGTATTAGTTTCCTACTGCTGCTGTAACAAATTACCACAAGCTTCGTGTCTTGAAACAACACAGATTCACCATGTCACAGTTCTGTAGTTCGGAGGGCTGGGTGGACTCAGTCGAAATGAAGCTGCTGGCAGAGCTGTGTTCCTTTCTAGAAACTCAGGAGGAAGAATCTGCTTCCAGGCGCATACGGGTTGTTGGCGGCACTGGGTTCCTCGTGGCCACAGAGCTCAGGCGCTGTTCCCTGGCTGGACAGGGCCCCTCTCAGCTCCCTTCCACTTCCAAAGCCAGCAACAACAAACACGTCAAGTGCCACTCACACTCTGAGTCCCTCTGACTGCTCCCTCTGCCATGTCTCTCGGCTTCCTGTCAGAGAAGGTTCTCTCTGCTTCTGTCATCAGATTGGGCCCACCCAGCTGGCCTCCCTCTCTTGACGTCCTTTGGCCAGGTCCTGGGGATTAGAGAATGGATGTCTTTGGTGGGCGTGATGTTCTACGTTCTGCAGATGGAGTGATGGTGTTAGAGGTAAAGCAAGGTGTTGTGTTTCCCAGGCTATCGGAACAAAGTAAAAACTAGGTGACTTAAAACAACAGGAGTGTGTTGTCTCACAGTTGTGGTGTCTGGAAGTCCCAAATCAGGTGTCAGCTGGACCATCCCTAGAAACCTTGGGGAGAATCCTTTGTCTCTTCTCCCGGCTTCTAGGGGTGGCCAGCATTCCGTAGCATTCCTTGGTTTACAGCCGCATCCCTCCAATATTCGCCTCCACGATCACTTGGCCTTTTCCAAATGTCTGTATTCAAATTGCCCCTTTCTCATAAGGACACCAGTCATATTGAATGAAGGTCCACCCTAACGAGCTCATCTTAACTTGATTCCATCTGCAAAGTTCCTATTTCCAAATAAGGCCACATTCATAGATACCAGGGTCAGACTTCAACCTATACTTGGAGGGATGCAATGCCACTCAAATACAAGGTCGTGCCAGAAAAGCACCAAGCGTGGGGCCTCACCCCGGCTGGTGCTTGATCAGTAGCAGCCATTGGCATCACCCAAGTCTAGACTCATATACTCTGGGTCCTGTAGGCCTGGACGGGGCCAATAGTGCATGTGTGGGTGGAGCCTGAGAAATGGGACCCGCCTTCTTGCCTGTCCCTTTCCCATCTTGAGCTCAGCTTCACCCCCAGCCCTCTGCTCAGGCTCCTCCTTTCCTGTGACACCCTCCCCCTTCTCTTGGGCTGTCGAAATTCACATCTTGGCTACTCTTCAAGCCCCACCTGTGCTAGAAGTCTGCCCCTCAGGCACTGCACCCATTGGCAGCTTAGGCTGATTAAAGACGGAGAACAGAGAGTCTAGGCCTCCCTGGAAACCCTGCTGCCCAGCTGGCTGGCCAAAGGGCCTCCTATTTGGAAATGCAAATGTACAACTGAACCCTGCCAGGGAGAAGTGAGTATAAAGCCAGGCGCTGACTCAGTGGCCTGAAGGTTCAGAAGAAGAGTCATTTTCAGGCAAGAAATTGCACCCTCTGTCTACCCTGGTCTGATCACAATCCATCTCGTAAACGTGACCCGCTCTTCCTAGAAGGAAAACCAGTGACATCCAAACCCCCTCGCCAAGTGAGCCTCCCAGGGGCCAGCATTCTTTGGGGGGCCTGTGTTACATACGAGACTCGGTCCTGGCTGATTGCCCACCCCACCCCGCATGTTTATTATTCTTACGTCGGCTTGCCTTCAAGTGCAAAGGAGGAGAGGTTTGAGAGATTCCATCAGTGGCTCAGGAACCTCACTCCGTTGTTCAGTGCCTCCACGTTGAATGAATCTGAACCCCTGCAGACCCAGAGCAGGCCCCGGCCTCAGCAGAAGTTCTCCAGAGAGACTTCCAAACACTTCAGCATCCTGACCTTGCCTCATTTCCGGAAACACTCTCCCCCCAGCACAGAGCAGAACAGAGCTGAGAGGACAAGGGACAGCTGTCGCTGTAGCAGGGAGGGAGCGGAAGAGACAGGCAGTCTCATCTGGGGTTGAACGGTGCCCCCAAGAAAGGTCACCAGTCCCCCTGAAGACAGTGCCCCTGGAGGCCTTCGCCTTCAGCACGACGGCCTTCCCCGGGCCGGCCGACTATCTCTCCATCGAGAGCGCCTCGCCCAGGGTGCGGGTACGATGGGTGTCGGTTTGTTAAATGAAGACCTTGAAGTGACTCAAGGCCACCAGACAGGGTGGTGAAGCCACCTCCACTTGCAATGGAGACTTGGTCTCAGGCCCCCCAGGGTCCCAGCATGCAGGCTCTCACCCCCCACAGGCATCACCCCCAGCCTGGCCAAGGGCAGAGCCTGCGGCAAACAGAGTGGGGAGCCACAGCCCCATGGTTGGGGGGGGGTTGAGGGGGCGTCTGCAGCTGTTTATATGATGTGTATCTGATGGATAAATAAACTTCATTTTCCAGGGCTGCCAATCTCTAAACATGCAGAAATACACACTCGCTGGGAAACTTCAGAAAATAAACAGATGGGGTGATGTTTGACTCTCCCTTGCATCAAGGCCCAGAGTCCCCAGCTACTCTCCTTTCAGCCGGTTAATAAATGGAGTTTATGGGCTGCTCCTCTGGGCCTGTGTGTCAAAGTTCCGCTCGGAGGAAATGCATCCTGTTTGCTCCGGGGGAGGGAGCAACCCTTCCAGCGAGCCTCCCGGCGGGCGCACGGCACAAGCCGAGGGGCCCTGCAGATGGTCCTGGAGGTGGCCTCTGCCCCGCCTACAGCTGGTGAGATCAGGTGGGCCAGGTGAGAAGCCACCAGAGGCCTTTAAGCTGGGATCGCCTCTTTATCGTGACTCCAAGGCACCTTGGACACGTGTCTGCCTACCTCCTTGCCTCTGTCCTCTCGTGCCAGAGTGAGGACAGGGACTGCCAGGTGACACTGGGACCAGGAACGTCACCGCCTGTGGAATGAAAGGTGGATGACAAGGTTTCCAAGGACCCCTTTGGCTCTAACATTAAAGAATTCTCCAACCAGGTGCGGTTTTCACTGGAAATTTATATCCTGGCCAAACACAGCCCTTTATAAGGGATGGGGAAAACCAATTTCCAACCCTCAAAAATCCCGTTAGCAAGCCCATCTTTGGGTGTCTTAGTAACCCCCTGCTGCCCATCCCAAAATACAGCAGCTTCAAACAACAGGCAGGGGCTATAGTCTCCTTTCTGCAGGTCGACTGGGCTCAGCTGGAGCGGGGGATGGGGGGGAGGCCCTCTGCACTCATCCAGGAGCTTAACTGGGCTGGAATGACCACTGTCTCATTTGCCCACGTGGCCAGCAGCTTGTAACGACTGTCCCTGGGGGGCTCAGGTGGGCTGTCCACACAAGCCCTAAGTGCCCCTCTCTGGCCACCCTCACAGCACAGCACGGGGGTCCAAGCAGGAGCACCCCAGGTCAGGAAAAGCCACATGGCACCTCTTCTGTCACATCGTATCCAGCCGAGCAATCAGGCAGGCCCAAGCCCAAGGAGGGCGGGAAGAGGCTTCCCCCCTCAATGGGAGGAGCGGTGGGGATTGGGCAGCATCTTCAATCCACCACAGGTGGCCACGGGCAGGGGATGGGGAAGACACCCACACGGCTGTGTCGTGAAGGTGCTGCAGACACCAGTTGGTGCGCCCGGGACTCCCGGCAGCCTGGGTGGAAGGCTCAGCCACACCCCGGATGTCCTGGATGGACGTTGAACCGTCAGGGAAGCCAATGGCTTGGAGGTGCAGGATCACAAAACAGAGAGCCTGGCCATCTTCCCTTCCGTAGCCGAGAGACGGCAGGGCAGGGTGGTGTGCTTCCCTGGCCCCACTGTCCTGGTCTAGCCACGTTTTCTTCTCTTCTTCTGGGTTGGGGCGAGCCTGGTGCAGACAGGAAGCCCTCGCTGACGGCAAAGCCTGCCTCGGTCTAGGAGGGAGATCAGACGAGAAACCCACTTCCTGTCGGCACCTTTCAATCCTAAGCTCCAAGCACATTTTTCTAACACCTGTGTGCTATGTGACAGGGATCTAAATGAAGTGGAGCTTAAGTCTAGGGTTTAGGTCACCTGTAATAAATTTACATCTACGTAGATAGAGAGTATGCGGGAATGAGGGAGGCTCCCGCTTGCTTTCGTTTTTTCATTCATTTCTCCCATCGCTGCCTGACTTCACATACGCAGATTGCAAGGACTGCCTTAGCCTGGCAAGGATCTCTGAGCTGGGCCCCTGTGGACCCCCTACAGACCCCGAAGTCCTATCAAGTCCTAGGAAAGGCAGGGGGAGATGGGTGTAGGCGTCAGAAATAGCTTAAACTGCCTCCCTAACAAGTAACGTGAAACCTGCACCGGTTTTCCAGAAAGCGATTTTCTCCTCCATGAGGCTGTTCCAGAGCACGCGAGGGCCATGCCGTGGACGGCAGCCGGGGGTGCTGGGCCGCCACCGCGCCATCGTGACAAATGGTGAGCCCATCAGCCACCCCCATGTATTCTCCCACTTCCTTTTGCAAGCTGTTCCCAAAGCAAATTTGACACCAAAATGAGACAGGAAAGATGGTCCGTCCGCCCCTCAAGGCTTCTCTGGGAGGTAGTGGAGCATTTGATAAAAAGGCTTGTGCGGACAAGCACAGAGTAAATAACCAAGAAACTGCAGGCACTTCCACTGGCTTGTGGGTCTGTTTGTTCAGTCACTCAATCAACCTTTATCGAGCATGGGGGATGCCAGGGACAGCAGCGAACGTGAGGTGCCCCTGCCCGCTGGGAACACAGGTGTTTGATAAGTAATTACACGTGGGGAGAGGGCCGTGGAGCAGATCCGCACCGTGAACGAGAATTGGGTTCTTCGCTCTGTGTTTCAATAAAAAGCCACGATTTTGATGCTGCAAAGTCCCGTCCGAGAAAGTAATATACTATGAACACGTGATCTGGGCCTTCATGCGGTCTGCTGCCATGTTTGACACAGTCCCACACCCAGTGAAGTGACCCAGCCACCAAATGCCATGCCAAAGTTTGTCTGAATTTCACACCAGTAAAAGGACACTTGACCAGAGAGAAAATAAGCCGCCCCTTCGGCACCCGCTCCCAAGCCCACCGTTCGAGTGACTCACCGTCTCAGTCAGTTCAGGCCGTCTCCATTCTGAAACGAAATCCTTCTTCATCCGAGGAGGTCACCGGCAGTAGAAATGGGGCTGGGGGGCAGGGAGGAAACCCCACCCCCACGAGCACCTGGTGGGGGACCTCGGGCTGGCATGGCCGTGAGCCCTCTTATCTGGAAGCGCAGGGCAATGGACACCACAGGTACGGATGTCCTCGAAGTCCGGTTTCCGCCCCAGATTTTAGTTACAGGTGTCTCCCTGGTCAAATGAATACGACAGGTACGGTGCTCGGTGACTGCGGGACCCTTCTGGCAAGTCCTCCAGGCAGTCTGTGCAAGTCACACATTTCTGCTGGGCCGGCCAAAAAGTCCGTGCAGTTGTCTCCGTAAAATGAAGGGCACACTTTCATTTTCACCAACAGCTTCACTGATTTGGGTATAATGAATGTCGGCTATCTCCCTCTATTGGCTTCTAGTGGGTAGAGGCCAGGGGTGCTGCTAAACACCTTCCAATGCATGAGACAGCCCCGCAGCAGAGAATTGTTTGGCCAGAATGTCAATGTAACCAAGAAACTTCGCAAACCACTTCTGACGCATTAGTCATAGAACCTTCTCCATAGACCGCACAAATCTTTTATTGCATTTCTGTTGCATTTTTAACTTACTTGAGATAATAAAGCATAATATGCTAAAAATGTTAACCTATTTTCTTTCATCTTCAATGTTTAAATGGCTACACAAAAATTCACCAATTTTGATAAGTTTTTTTTTAAATGCACACTGATAGGACAGCTGTCACAATACAATCTAACAAAATTGTTTCAAATGTTACAGAAGTTAAAGACAACTAAGCGCTACTAGAGCTATTTTACAGGAAAGACCAAACAAACCTTTTGGCCAGCCCAGTGGAATAAGCAGTCCGATCTAGAAGCCTGGAGTTTACCCAGTCTTGAAATAAACTGATGAGGACCCAGTGTTGGGGATCTAAAGGAAGCCCTTGAGAGCCAGCGTGGCCTCTCGTCCTAGGGATTCAATGCAACAGAAATGGATGTGCAGTTAAAAAGAAAGACGTGGCCAGGAGTCGGAAGCCTTGCATGAACATCACGCAAAATCAGCGTCTAGAGCAGTGCCTGACACACAGGTGCTCCCCTTAAAGGGCTGTGGGCAGACACAGAACCTACTGTCCCACCTTTCACCCTCACCCCCCCCACACACACACACACACGATCCCTCATTTTTTCCCTTGGTCTCCAAGTCACTGTGTGGAGCAATCCAGATGCACCTGAAAAGGCTGTGCTGTCTCTTTAAGACCCTGGGAGGGCTACCTGGTTTTCTCTGGCATCAGGGTTGGGCATCTCTGGGAATCTGACCCACATCTGCGGATGATAAAGAACAATTATCAAGCAGAAACCTGCCCTGCGCCAAACACACCTACTTAATTGGTGCTTTACTTAAGCTAATGTTTCACATTATTTTGGCCTCCCCGAAGCATCAAGTTAAAAAGGCAAATCTCATTCGCTGCAACGTTCCTTGAGGTCTGGATGTGCCTCGTACGTACACGTGCGCCGAGACCTCCCGTGTGTGTGTGCCGTGGGCACAGGGCTAATTATCGCTGCTTTTACTTATGAGCGAGAACCAACCTCACATGCAGAGCTTTTTGAACTTGTTCCTGGAGACCTCTTCTGAGCCACGGGGCTAGAATCAAGTAATAGGCACTCTGTTACGTAACTACGTGTTGAGGGGCTGAGCAGCACCGAGGCAGTGAAGCGTGGTGGCTCTGAGACACTGAGACCTCGGCGTCGGCCGGACCCAGGATCGGGGTCTGAGCCTCTGTCCTGTCACTATTTTTGTGACCTTACTGTTCTCTAAACTTAGGTCTTCATAAGCGAGAATGACTAAATAAAGCAGCTTGAAAATAAAAGCATTAAATGAAATCATATTGATAGAGCGCATTATCTGGCAGGTAGTAAGGACTTAAAAAATGTTAACTATTGAAAGTGACCATAGGCCCTGACTGGGTAGCTCAGTTGGTTGGAGCATCATCCCGAGACACCGAGTTGTGGGTTCGATCCCTGGTCAGGGCACACACAAGCATCAACCAATGAATGCATCACTGAGTGGAATAACACACCAGTGTTTCTCCTCCTCTCTTCTTTCCTCTCTCTCTCTCTCTCTCTCTCTCTCTCTCTCAAATCAACAAATACAAATTTAAAAGAAGGGAAACTGACTATATACACCACTGCCTAATCAGGGACACTTTGGTAGCAAACAGGCCACTGTGATTGATTATATCAGAATAGCAGGCATCCACCGGGGCTGTCCCAGGCACATGAGAGCCCTACCTGTGACTGCTTCATATACGCAAAGCTGGTGCGTGCTGGAGAGGTTAAGAAGGACCTGAAGTAATGTTGCCTGTTAGCAAAATGCAGGTTCAGGGTCCCACTGGCTCAGACCCCAGACTCAGGGTCACATGGCAGCTGCTAACCTCCTTGCCCTAACGCCACCAGACCTACTGAGAGGCACTGGGAGGAGAGGGGCTCTGTCACCGCAGTTCTGCAAGGTCCCATTTTGCAAAGGGTGACAGTGAACCTCAGAGACGTTAAGAAACTTGCCCAAGGCCACACAGCAGGCAGGGCAGGTGCTGGGACTGCAGGTGGTCTCCCGGACCTCTTTCCACTGACGTGCAAGACATCAGCTCGTGGTTTCTAACAGCACGAGCGGTGGTTGGCACGCTGATGTCGGTTGTGATACTGACACTTCCTTTGGTTCCCACGTCTCCTTTCGGCATGGTCGTTTCAGAGCTCACCGATCGTCCTGATTGTTGGTGCCTGAAGCAGACATCCGGTCAGGGTTCAGCGTCCTTCCCCTTGCTCTGGTACACGTCTCCATCATCATATAATTACCTGCTTCTACGTCTGTTCCTAGAGACGGAGTCCTACAGAGAGACCAGTGGTGGGACACTGCCTCTCGCACCCAAGCTTCTGACTGTCATTGCTCCCGGTGTTTGTCACATTGCTGCCAATCCAGCGAGAACTAGCAGTGATCCAACCTTCTGCCTGTCAAGACACGAAAAGCTTAGGAAGAGCCCCAAACGTCCCTGCTGACGTGTCCCACCTCCAGTGAGAAATGCTGAGTGACGGCCCTCCTGCAGAATAACTGAGCCAGTTTACACCGAACGGATTCATCGCCTAGCCTTTTCCCTTCCTGCACGTGTTCCTCTCTCAAATCCTGGAGAACCAATCCTTTTCTCTCGGGCCTGCGATGGAGCAGGCGCCTCCTGACTCATAGGAGCCGGTGGTGAGCATCCCTTGCCAAGGCCACGTCTGGCAAGTTCACGTGGATAGCTTGAACTTGCCCACGGCAGGACTATTCACACCACAGGAGTGGCGGACACTGTAAATCAGGGCTTTTTCTTTGGCTTGGAAAGCCAGTTGCTAGCATTGGCCAGCACACCGCAGTGTACGCGGCTCGAACCCTGCCCGACTACGCATCATAATGCTCTTTGTCCCCCCAGTGCCCCCCAATTTCTACCCATTCCCTCACTTCTCCTGTCTTTCCCTGGCAACTGTGGGCAGTCAGCTCACCTCTGTTACAAAAGAACACAATCTTTTATTGCCAAGCTTCCCCCCCAAATGTGTCCATTTAGTATGCTGCTTGTAAAAGTGCTTACAGAATTTCTTTCAGATCTATGCCTTACACATGACTTTCCTTACTAAGAAAAAAAGATCCGGTTCCCCTCCACTCCCCCTCCCATGCCCCAGACAAAGTGTGATCATCGTTTTTTAATTTCTAGCATGCCCTGGGTCTTGTCAGGGGTTTACATATGGACTGAGTTTCTTTTAAGCAGGCTAGAGTTTCTCAGCTCTCAAATGGGTCTTTAAGGGTCTGACTGGGGCGAAAGGCACACCCCACTTCCAAGCCAGGCTGCCAGGAAAAGGTGCGGCTGAGCCCCCAGCTGGAAAATCTCCTTCTGAAGAACGCTGATGTACGGAATGAAGTTCTAGCCCGAGGGTTCCCAGGCCGGGGGTGGTCACAGACTGTGGCAAACCCTGCGCTGGAATGGGTGCCGCCGCTGGAACGGGTGCCGCCGCTGTGCAGCCCACGTGGTGGTCGTGAGCGAGCCTGCTCCCCTCGTGAAAGCCGAGTGTGAGCGCGGCCTCCGTCCCGGTCAGTTTCCATGCACGGGGCTCTCTGGGTAATGACACGTGAATGCTGGGCTCCACCTGGCTTTCTCCACGAGTGTTTCTTTACGATGATAAAAAAAAAAAGAACAGAGATAAAGATTGTTTTGTTTTGTTCTGTTTTGTTTTTTTACCTTGAAGAGAAGGCTTATAGAACTCTTGCCCTCCCTGCCTGTCCCAATGCTTAGAAAGGACTGTTGGGGTCCTAAATACATTTCCAGGAGAAACGTATTAAGCCTCTTCAAGCAATAAACTGATCAATCCTTCTTAATTCAGCTGTAATGTAATTATTTTGGAAACAAAATGCAGAGATTGGAAAAGCTTACTAAGAATAGGAAGTCACTGCATTGGAGAGGTTGGTTTTAAGACAATTAGTTATGCAGCAGCAATGTTCTTAAATGTCTCTAAAGAAGCTATTTGCTCATGGTACTAGAACAAACCAATCAAGGGGCTCGCCAGTGACTTCCCATTGTGAATTCGTCACACTGGGCTGGCTGGGGCTGCTCCTTCCTTGAGTCTTATCGAGGAAGGGCTGGGCGGGACTATGGGAGGCGGAGCCATATTTTGGCCACCAGGGTACCCGTGGAGTAGGAAGAACTCGTGCACGTTCCTTTGTTCCTTTGGTGTTGGCTCCCTTCAGCGGGGAGGAAAATCTCAATACCCATCTGCTCCCCTGAGTGTCAATGTGCCAAAAGCCTGGGGAGCATGCGCGGTCAGGGAAATCCTGCTCTTAGGAACTAACGTGAGTGCGATAAATCTGGGGCCCGAAGGGAGCACACCCATTCCGTTCTCAAGTGCTACCCCAATTCACTGTCATCTGGTGTCAGCCCTCCAGTACACAGACGGCTCGCATTTGTCGAGTGCTTGTTGCATGCCAGGTGTAAGTCTCAGCCCGCACACACATCTGCTCTTTACTATTGTGGTAAAATGCACATAACATAAAACTTAGACTAGACGTCAGTGTGCAGTTCGTCGGCGTTAAGTTCATTCACATTGTTGTGCAACCATCAGCGCCATCCACTCCCAGAACCCTTCCGTCTTCCCGACCTGCAACTGCTCCCACATTAAACTCCAACTTCCCATTCTCCCCTCCCCCAGCCCGGCAACCACCGCTCTACTCTCTGTCTCTGAAATTTGACTACTTCAGGTACCTCATACAGGTGGAGTCCTACAGTAGTTATTCTTTTGTGCCTGGCTCATTTCATTTAGCATAATGTGAATGTCATATAATTTTTGCACATCATAAAACATTCTTCTTTTGGCTTTTTCAATGATTTAAAAACATAACAAAACTTT
Source organism: Anoura caudifer (assembly GCA_004027475.1). Lineage (NCBI taxonomy): Eukaryota > Metazoa > Chordata > Mammalia > Chiroptera > Phyllostomidae > Anoura > Anoura caudifer. The sequence continues at coordinate 63,638 of PVKU01005474.1, forward strand.
CTTCTCCCACCAGCTGTACAAAAGCTAGATTTAGCGTGTGGGCCATCATCTGCCAACCCCCGATGTACAGAAGGTTTTCACAGGTGCAAGTCCAGCTCTCTGCTCCTCACAGATGCTTAAACTAAAGCGCAGAGAGGCCAAGCAACCTGCCCGTGGTAACGCAGCCGCACAGTGAGCGGCCTTACTCAGGTCGGCAGCTGGGAACCAACACCCCCACTTTGGTTCAAGAGCAAAGAAATAAAGTTTGGGGCTCCGAGTTGACTGTGGAAAGTGGCTCCATGCGGGGTGACTTGGGTGGAGGGGGCACTGCTGCTGCTGAGCACACAGGGGGCCTCCACCAGCTTCCCATCCTGGACGCCGATTGGCAACGCATGAGACACTCTTCTCGGGAGGAAACGTCAGGCAGGCACTTGTCCTTCTGACCGTTGTTGGAGTTGAATGCACTGGGCCAGACCGTGAATAGGCGGCTTTATTCACTCAAACCCTCCTTCCACGGAACGTGCACTACTTTTATATGCGGTGACTTGCCAGATGCTCAAAAGACACATTTTAAAGAATAACAAACACTCCTCTGTTCCTTTCTGGTGGCCAGGGGGCCCTCAGCAAGCCCAGCCTTCCTCCAGCTTCCTTCTCCCCTGCCAGCCAGAACTCGCACATGTGGGCCTTTCTCCAGGCTGCTACTGTTGGCTCAACCCAGGGCCAGGGCGCAGGAGGGGGCCCACGTGGAGGGTGAGGTGGACCTTCCCCATGGCCACCAATCGCTTGAGTCAGGCTGGGCATACTGTCTAGCATCCTGAACTTCAAGGTCAGTCCCGGGGAGAAGGGCAAGCAGAGCTTACATGCAGTAAAATACATCGTTCGGATTCATTTTCAACAGCTGTCTTTCAAAAACTGGAAACAGAGACCATAGGACGTGGCCAGGGGCATTCCCACCTTCTGCTGCACCTTTCAGAGGGTCCCACCCCTTCCTTTTCACAACCTCCACCCTGGAGACAGAGTCAAGATGTCAACTCTGTAAATGGAGGGCACCTGTAGCCTGGGGTCTTGGCTTGGCCTCTGTGGTTTCAGAGCAAACTTCCCTCTGTGACATTATGAAGTGGATCCTTGGAGGAAAGTGTCCCCCCCAGGCCTCCACGCAGGCAGAACACAGCCTTTCCATTGCCATTTAACAGGTGCCTCCTTAGTGATCTGTGATCCTGGCTGGTCCGGTGGGAACTGACAGGGAAGTGCCGCGGTGAGCCCCCGCCTGGACTTCCAGCCTCAGAAAAGCCTGCAGAGAAATAGAATTTTGGACCAGTTTTTCAGAATTTGCCATCAAGAACCCTTCTGTATAGCCAACCTCCTCTTTGGGACAAAAGTGAATGGCTTGGGAAACCCTGTTTCTTCAATGATCCTAGTTCGTTGCGACTGCCAGAGCAGATGGACTACACAGTCAACGCAGCCAGGGTTGGGAGAATGGCCACGTCGCCAGCATCACCACCGCAAAGAGGAGGAGGAGGAAAGGCAGCCATGGATCGTGATTTGATGGCTGTACTATGAACACAATCCCGCAGCCCTGTCAGGCCTTCATTCTGCAGAGACACTTGTGCAAGCCACATGCCACATTGGTCACTCAAGGGGATTCAAAGAGGAGACAAGCCCTCCGAAGGGTTGCAACCGACCAGGCGGGGAACAACACTTGTGCCTTCATAACCGTAACACAAAACAAAGGGACCTGAAGGGCAGGTAGGCGAAGTGATTTGGGGGCTTTGAGGAGAGAGGACATTGCCTGGAGCTGTTGAGGCCTCCAGAACCCTGCCCTGGCAGCTGGCTGTCCTCTGACCACCCCTGGCATCTGGGCCTGGGTGTTGTTTTGTTCCCGACAAAGCTCACTGTCAGCGAGCTCATTCCCTTGTCCCAGGGCTCCCAGCTGAGTCCCCAAGTTCTCCACGACTGGAGCATCACCTTGCCCCCTTCAGGGGTCCCAGGGCCACATGTCCTGGGGGCCCACGCCTACACCTCTGACCTGCAGGAGAGTCGGCAGGCACCCATGCTGGAAAGGGTGACCTATCAGGAGGACTCGTCCTGGAGCCTTGTGGAACCCTGGCTTAAAACCCTGCTACCCCGAGGACAGGTCTCAGCTCCCTGATCTCTCCATCCCAGGACTTGGTGAGTAGCAGGTGCCACAAGAAAGAGACTTGGATCCTGGTGGGTCACCAGCATCCTGGGGAGAGAGGAGAGGAAGGTGCAGTGAAGACAGAGTGACCGACACCTCACCAGGGAGCGGTGCTGGAGAGGCAGATAGGCGAGGTCCAGGGCCCAGGTTTCTCCCCTTGCACCTTGCACTGGGACAAAGCGGGAACGTTTGTAGACTACACTGTATACTTCCCTGATGTTTTTAAGGACAGTTTTGACAAATTTGGTTGCAGAAATAAATAAAAAGTCTGCACAAAGATCATCACAAAAATTCAATGTCAAACAAGGAAAAAGATTTTTTAAAAGACTTTATTTTTAGAGAGAGGAGAAGGGTGGGGGGAAGAGGCGGGGAGAAACATCAATGTGTGGTTGCCTCTTGTGCACCCCCTACTGGGGACCTGGCCCACAACCCAGGTGTGTGCCCTGATTGGGAATCGAACCGGCGACCCTTTGGTTCCCAGGCCACTGCTCAATCCACTGAGCCACACCAGCCAGGGCAAATTTTTTAAATATACATTAAAGGCTTACTATCTTTACAACATAAACAACTATTCCAAAACAAGAAACAGATGCCCAATTTTAAAAGGCCAAAAATATGAAGAGACAGTTCTTAAAGAAGAAATGAAATTACCAGTCAGTATTAAAAAAAATCAACCTCCCTAGTAATCAAAGATTCTCATATTAAAGCAACTGTTAGACGTAATTTTTCACCAGTAAGGAAGGTGAAGAAACCCACGGGATGCTTTTTTAACAAGTTGCAGGGATGAGAACAGCCACCTACTTCTGGTGAGACGGAAATCTGGTCGGTCCTCAGATGGCAGTTTTCAATGCGTTAAACGTCTTTTCAGAATGTGTTTAGATTTTGTCCCAACACCTTTATGTGGAAAGAAGCAAGGGTGTGCACACAAACTTTCTCATGAAGCTCATTCGCTGCAGTTGGGGTTGTAACAGTGAGAGACAGGAAACCATCTCCACGGCCAAGAGTGAATTAACTAAAAGTAAGGAGCCAAATAATAAGGCAGAGCATAACCATTAAACTTCAGGGGAAAGTTTAAGGACATGGGGGATGTTCCCAGTAAGTTAAGAAAAGCCTATTGCAACACAGTGTGGTATTGTGACATTTTGTAAAAAACAAAACAAAACAAAACCCTCAGCTGCTATTTGTATGGAAATATGATGTATGCCAAGGTGTCAAGGGAAGTTGTGAAGTTGTTTCTGAATAGGTGAGATTGTGTAGCTCTTCTCTGTTTTTCTATTTATGTTACCAGGTTTTTCTGCGGTGCTCATGCATTATTTATCAAAAGATTATTTTAATAAAGATGACTATACACACAAGACGAGAAATAGTATCTGCAGCAAAGCAGCAGCGTATTGAAGCTGGCAAAGGCAGAGAGAGCACATACAAAGGCCTGTGAAGCGGGAAATCATGTAACAGACACTTCGACAAAGATCATTTGATTGCTGGTTAACAGATCCACAGAAAAACGTTCAGCACCATTAGTAATGAAAAACTGCAAAATTAGTAAGTGAAAGGGAATAATTCTCCAATTTCCAATTAATTAAAGCACTCAAGTTGTTTTAAAAAAGACTCATTTTTCCTTGAAAAGTGTTATACATGTGCTTTATAAAAAGTGTTTAATCAACATGAATCATTCACCCTGGCCAGGTAGCTCAGTTGGCTAGAGCATAAGCCCCCATACACCAAGGTTGCAGGTTCAGTCCCCCGTCAGGGCACACGCAAGAATCAACCAATGGATGCATAAACAGGTGGGAACAGCAAACCCATGTTTTTTTCTATCTCTCTTCCTTCCTCTCGCTCTCTAAAATCAATAAATTAAAAAACTTTTTAAAATAAATCAGATGAGCCCATCAAAGGCTGAGGCTGTGTTTTCATGTTTAAAAATACATATATTCTCATAGATTCCTCCAAAGTTTTAAAGAATGGTGATTAAAAGCCATGAATTAGAGTCACTAAACATTTTTCAAATTTTTGTTTTAATGTTGATTTTTTTTATTCTTAGAAGAAGTTGGACACTGGAACTCACGCGCCCCCACCTCCCAGAGTTTGTTGTGCATTTTGTTCCCGAGGCCTTCGTTTGAATTCACCCCGTTGGCTGGCTGGGCTCACGCCCAGGAGACCACGTGGGTCCTGCCCTCTTCTGCCTCCAATGGCTGCCTGCTGCTCTTTGGCTGACATGACAACTCACATCGGTTTAATATTCTTGGATTTTGCTTTCTCTCCTTCAGAACCTCCTAGACATTGCTCCATTGTCTTCACTTAATGAATCTGGGACACCTGACTTCTTTCCCTTGTCGGCTTCCGTCTGAGAAGTCTTTGTTTATCCTCCAAGTTCAATGGCTTATCCAGGATACAGCTCAATGTCAGAACTTACATATCGTGTTTTCCTGATGCCCTTTTGATCTGAAGGTTTGTACTTTATCTCTGAGGGTTTCTCTCTCTGAGTACGTTTTCCCGGACTTCATTTGTTATGTCCCTTCTTCAGAGACATCAGTCACCATTATCTTGGATCATCTTTGTCCTCCACAGCTATTATCTCCTACTGTAACCTTTACCCTTTTCCCGTGTATTTGTGATGAATAATCTCAGCAATCCGTCCATGCCCACAACTGGATGTTTCGGGGCTGCCTTTACCACTCCTTCTGCTGTATTGTCATCGATGTTGCTTTTAAACTTGGTGTGTTTCCTCTGGTCTGAAGTCTTTTTAAATTTCGCTCATTATTTTATACCATCTCATTTTTGGGGTCTTGATTTACTGTATTCATAGTCTTATCAAATTCCTGTCATTCAAATGTTCATAGGTAGTTTCTGGAATATATTTTCACTTACGACAGGGCCCTCACCTATTTTTGTTTTTTGGTTTCGCCAGCTCTGTCTCACTTCTTTCATTCACTGTTGCCCGCTGCAGTGAGTTTGCGTGAGTTGCTCTGTCCACACCTCTTTACTTTGAACAGTGGGAGAATTTTCCTTGAAAATTTTTCACATTAGCTGGTGCTCCCTGTCCTGCAGGCTCCACTCTGGTGGTGTGTTTTACTAAGCTCTCCCCTCTTTTCTAGACTCGGGACAACGAGATGGGGAGGGGCGGGGCGTGGGGTAGGGAGCCGGTGACCTTTTCTTGAAAGCCTGGGCTCTCTCTCTCTCTCGGGATGCCCCTGAGTGTCACACATCAAGGTCTGGTCCATCCAGCCAAGGCCGCGTCATGCGTCTGTGTGTTTTGGCCTCCTGCACAACGGCCAGCCTTGGCAGTGCCCCCCCCTGGGTTTCAAGGTGACATTCAGGTCCTTCCAAGCTCAAGGGATCTTTTCACAGAGCTACCTGTTCTCACCTTGTCTTCCAGAAATCCCATTTCTCTCTAAATTGAAGAGTATTAGCAAAAATGCTGGGTTTCACCACATTTTCTTTTCTTGGAGAGGTAGGTTTGGACACAGGAACCACATTCCATCAGAGTTTTCAGGTTCTTCACAAGCTCGTGACTTTTCTAGACACAAAGGGGATTCCTCATTTTATTTCATTAGAAGTTAGGGAGGATGTATATCCTTCAACCTTCTTTGGTCAGAAATCCCTCTGACCCTTCTCAGCACTGCGGTTGAAATAAATCAGCTCCAACCAACTTCATCCTGATGTCACTGTACTCAGCACTTAAATTCACAAACTCAGGGTCTGCTCCGCCCACCACTTGATGAAGTTAGAGCCGAGCACCTCAGGGAGCTAGCTCTCCAAAGCAACACTGAGTTTCTGCTAACAGAAAAGGGGCCTGGACACGGGGCTGGCTGGGTCCTCGGCTGTTGCGTAAACTCAGCACCAGAAGATGACTTTTCTGTTCCTGGCGCACCAGCAGCCATCATTCCCTTGGGAAAACACAGGACTTCTAATAAAATGTGATATACACACGCTAAAAGTTATACCTTCGGTATGTGATGGGTCAATTTTCTCAGGAAATCCTTTTTTCAAAAAAATATTTTATTTTTTTATTTTTAGAGAGAAGGGAAGGGAGGGAGAAAGAGAGAGAAAAACATCAATGTGTGGTTGCCTCTCATGTGCCCCCTACTGGGGACCTGGCCAGCAACCCAGGCATGTGCTCTAGGCTGGGAATTGAAACAGCAACCCTTTGATTCGCAGGCCAGTGCTTAATCCACTGAGCCACACCAACGAGGCAGGAAATTCTAAGCTATAACAACAAAGTCACAACAACACATTCTGGAGCTTAGGTTAAAGCAGGGAGGAGACTTTGAAGGGAGAGAGAGCTTTACAAACCACTAGCTGAGCCTCTGTAAGGGTGTGAGACCACAGCTCAGCGTTTGGGCAGCTTGTCGGTGTACAGATACGCCACTAATTCTGTAGAGGAAAGAACCAGTCGGAAAAATGCAGCGGAGAGGCAAAGTAGACATGGATCGGCCTTGCTCCTCAAGGTGCAGTCCTCGGACCAGCAGCATCCCTATCACTCGGGAACTTGTGAAAAACGCAGAATCTCAGGCCCACCCAGACCTCCTGAGTCAGAATCTGCATTTTAACACGACTTCAGGGCATGGGTGTACACTAGGAAATCTGAGAAGCAGAGATTCAGAGCACAAACCTGAGGTCAACCTGCCTAGTTAGCGAGCCCTCGATGTGGGAGAATGCCTCAGGGAGGAAGCCTAATGGACACAGACTGCAATGAGAGGATTAGGAAATCGTCATTTTCCTGTCCTGCACGATGGAATGGACCTGGACAGTGCTCACTGGTGACTGATGGCCGCTAAGACAGCTGGGGGAGCTGTTTCCCCCGGCTGACCAGCCTGAGACCACCTGGACCCTCAGGACCAGGTTCACATAGTTCAAAACTGAATCATCGGCCCGCACGACAGAGAGGAGGCGTGGCACCTGGGGAGAAGTCTTCCCAGAAAGTTAGAGCTGCGTGGAGTCCGACCTCTCGTTCCAACTCCCAGTTGAAAGACGTGTAAGGGACAGAGAAACATGCTAAATGACACCACCAAGATATAGCCAGCAAAAGCCAGAATATTTTACAAGTAAATGGCATGGGAAAAATAAGTGGGAGATTGTTAGAGATTAAAGAAACTAAAAAACATCAACCAAAAGCAGTGTAGGGGTGTTGTACCCCAATTGAAACATACCACCTGCAAAAGCCCATTTTGGGGGGCAATCAGGAAACCCTAAACATGGATGACGTATTAGATGACATAAAGAATCGCCCTGGCTGGTGTGGCTCAGTGGATTGAGCGCGGGCCTGTGAACCAAGGGATCACGGTTCGATTCCCAGTCAGGGCACATGCCTGGGTTGCAGGCCAGTTCCTGGCAGGGGACACATGAGAAGCAACCATACATTGATGTTTCTCTCCTTCTCTCCTTCCCTTCCCCTCTAAAGATAAATAAATAAAATGTTTAAAAAAAAAAAAAGAATCATTTTAGGGGTGTGGTGATCATATTACGGTCGTACAAGAAAAAGCGAAGTCCTCACCTGTTACGTAAACTTACTTAAGTATTTACAGGTGGAATGACGTGATGCCCAGGGTTGAATCATTCTAGAAAACAGCACCGTGTGGGGCAGGGGGCTGCGACAAGACGGCAGTGTGTTGGTCGGGGCTGAAGTGGGCGATGCGCTCACGAAGGTTCGCTATGCAATTCTCTCTGCTTTTGTATATACTTGACACTTTCCAAAGTAAAAATTTTAAAAAAGAAAACAAACCCGTCTGGGCTTACGTCTTGGCTACAGCGCTCCCTGGCTGCATGATCAAGGAAAGCTACCAAACCGCTCTGCGCCTTACTGTCCAATCCGTGGATACTAACAGTACCTGCCTCGTAGGCTTGTTGGGAGGATTCAGGAGGCAATACGTGGGAAGCACATTCGAAAATGCCGGGCGCACAGTGAGCACAAAGCTTTCACTGCCGATCTTCAGTATTTGGGTTCTGGTTTGGGTTCCGAGGAGCAACAGACCAGGGTGAGGCATCTCTGAAAGTCCTGGGTCAGGGGAGTCCGGTAAAGACCCAGGTCCCACCTCACGGGAACGGCAGCAGATACGGAAACAGCTGCCTGGTCCTGGTTCTGCTTGGAAACACCGCTGACCACCAGCTACAAGGTGGCGAGCGCTGCGTGAACAGGCCAGTCCCACCTGGTGGGAAAACAGCCCATCAGCCCGCGCTCAGAAACTAGTTGCATGAAGAATCCACAGAACGCTTCTAGAAGGTCGACTGGTGCTGATGATTTTTCTTTGTGGAGCTTGCATAGATGCCGTGTCTCAGTTTTTAAAGTCAGAAATGGTCCTTTCTGTAACATGGCCGGCACCGCAAGACCCTGGACACGTGGCTAGCGCAGCGAGCCTCGGGTCACCTGGAAGGCTTGGGAAAACGCAGGCGGCTTACAGTAAGATGTGTTTCCGGGCTCCGTCTCAGGGTGGCCACACAGGGGCTTTGAATGACTGCATCCTTAAAGGAGCCTTGGGCTTTGCATCTGTAAAAGGGGCATAAAACATCACCCATGCACAATCCTACGGGAATTAGCAGAGTTAACACACCTGCAAACCACTCGCTCCACCAAAGATTCCTGGGGGCAGCTAGTTCCTCCTCAGAGGTGCTGTCCCTGCCCCGACCTCTTGATCTGAGAAGAAACCCCTCATTCCTTCTCACTGGCCTTCACTCGGGTGCCTCCTCTTTCATTCCCCACCAACCAAGGAGGCCAGCTTCGTGCCCAGCACCTCTGCTTGGCTGTCTCTCCAAACCCTCACATGCCCCTGCCTGCCCGGGCAGCCCCTCTGCGCTGCGCGTGAAGAACGGGAGCTTTTAACCGGGCTTCAGACTGGTTATTTCCTCCACTGTCCACCTGCCTCCCCACTGCCCTGCCCCCCGCACTATAAAATCTCAGGCTGAGGCTCAGTCCCACCCCCACCCGACATACCAGGTGGGTCTGAAACCCAAACTGGGACACGCATTTGATTCCTTTTCCGGAACTTTCCTGTTCCCGTGAAGGAAAGGGAGAGAACAAAATCCATGATTTCTGGCTCTCCACCCCATTTCCTAGAGGAAACTGTTGCCCCATAAATTGCAAGGAAAATGCTAAGGCCCAAGGCCCTGTGGCTGCTGAGGGGGTGGGGGCAGGGGGCGCGGAGCAGAGGGCTGGCAGGGCTCGCCATGGGAAGCCAGTGCGGACTCCTCACAATCTCTCTGGAGCAGGGTGCGCATCCTCTCCTGTTTGTAGGGCATTCCAGAGGCCTGGGTGCGCTCCCCATTCTCAGCGACGTAACCACCCTCCCCTAGACACTGGAGCAGCAGCTGGGGGCCCAGATGGCGCGGGGTCTGGCCCAGGTGGCCCCAGGAGGGGAATTAGCCCCCCTTCCTGCCCCCTGCAGCACGGTGCAGCCCATGCGGCAGTAATGTGATACCCGAAGTCACACTAACAGTTGCCATATGACTGAGAGCAGAGCCCAAGGCAGGGTAAGAGAGGCCCGAGCTCCCACCCTTTCCGTACGCTCCCCCTGCCCGCGCTCAGCACTGGATCCCCTTGCCAACGGCTGAGTGCCCCCAGCAGCCCGGCTGTGCCCGCGGGGCAAGAAGAGCAGCCGCACAGCAGCAGATTTAATAGACTACAGGGGCACCTTCCGCTCAGCCTGTACGGGAGGGCATGCCCATATCTGGCCCTGGGCTCGAGGAGGCAGAACACCTGCTGGGCCCCTAGGAGAGCAAGGGCACTCAGCCCGAGGAGGAAGGGCGGCAGACCCAAAGTCACGGGACTTCTCCCTCTAGACCTGGAGCCACAGGGTCAGGACAAGGAAGAGCCCTGACAATGCCAACCTGACATGAGAGGGACATTAAGTCAGTGACTCCAGTGGATGTATCAGCCTCAGGGAGACCAGATCGACCAGTTAACTGAGTTCAGTAAAAGAGTCATTAAGCCAAGCACTATCCATCCACCCTGAAGGGTTGTGATGGTTCTGGGACTCGGGATGGGCAAGTTTTGATGAGAAGACAGAGGCAACGGCTTATCTGAAGTCAGGGGTGCAGGGTGCTAGGGTGGAGATACTGGCCAGAGAGGAGCTAGCGTGAGGGTTCAGGGATCTGGAGGGGAAGAAGGGGATGGGGAGCCATAGACGCCTGCTGTACAGGCTGGAAAGCTGCAAATGACAAGAGTGGAAGGGAAGCGGGAGAAGATGAAGGGAGAGAAGGAGAGAAAGGGGAGGAAAGGAGGGAAGAAGCGAGGAGGGAAGGAAGGGGTGGAAGGAGGGTGGGACTGAAGCTCAGAGAAGCAGACACGCTGTTCAAGGACCCAGGAGCAGCCTGTGCCAGCCCAGCGCTGCCGGCTTGAACCTCGGCCTCCCCAGCCTGCCCGCAGCATTTCAATGCCTGCTCTGTGATTCAGGTATGAGCCCCAGGCTCTCCTCTGCTACCACGGGAGAGCTGAGGCCACGCACCATCTGGTACCCCACGTGGTGGAGCGCAGGGCAAGGGGGCAGCTTCTCTCACTGGCACCAGAAGCTACAAACAACCGACTTATCACTGCCCCCTTTGTGAGGGAACAATGGGGCCCCACGCCCCACCGCCAGAGAGAGGAAGTCTCAGGACAATGACCTCCCTGCCCCCGCAGCCTAGTCTGCGTGGGAATGTGGGGATGGAAGGGAGCCTAGGGTTGTGAAGTCTCACTGACTCAGTGACCCAGGCAGGCCCATGTTCTTACCTTGCCTGCCGGGCCACCTCCTTACCCCACATCCGCCCAGTGTCCCAGCCCTGCCAATCCCAGCTCCTCAGCCATCCCCTGGTCTCCATGCCCCGCCATGGTCCTGGTGACACCTGGTTTGTCCCCTGTCTGGACTCCTCCACAACCTCCCAGGCGTGTATCTGCGGTCCCTCCTGCTTTCCCTCTGTCGCACCTTGCTCTGCCCCGGGCTCTTCTCCACCAGCAGCCAGCGCTGACTTAACAATGCACATTGTAGCAGCCACTTTGGGCTGCCATAACAAGTGCCGCAGGCCAGCTGGGGGAGGCGGGCTTAACGGATATTTACTTTCTCACATTCCGGGAGGCCGAAGTCCAAGGTCAAGGTGTCAGCAGGTTTGGTGTCTTCTGGGGCCTCTCTCCCTGGCTTGCACATGGCCGCCTTCTCTCTGTGTCTTCTGTGTTGGTGCATCCCTTCCGTCCTTCCTTCCTTCCTCTTCTTACAGGTGCAGCAGCCCCACTGGATTAGGAGCCCACCCTTATGAGCTCCTCTAATCTTAGCCACCTTTTTAAAGGCCCTCAGTCTCAAATCCAGTCACACTGAGGCTTAGAGCCTCAACACATGATTTTGGAGAGACAGAATGCAGTCACAGCAACACCTCTCCGCACCACCAGCGGCTCCCGTCACCTCCCTACGGCTTCTGGACATGGCCTACAGAGCCCCCCACACTGCTCTCTTCCGGCTGAGACCGTGGAGGGTGCAGAGGAGAAGAAAACGAAAGTTCCTGCAGTGCCAGAAACCCGTAAGAAAAAGTGCAGGCACTTCACAGAGCTTGAGATCAAGTGCCTGAGAAAGAAGTTTGCGCAAAAGATGCTTCCAAAAGCAAGGAGGAAGCTTATCTCTGAGAAAGCTAAGCACTGTCCCAAGGAATTAGGTGCATGTACAGAACTGGGGTTTGAATGGCTAGGATGACAAGAAAAGCTGGTGGCTTCTGTGCACCTGCAGAATCCAAACTGGCATTTGTCATCAGGAAAAGAGGTGTCGATGGTGCGATAGCTACTGTGGAGGCAACACAACGGGGTCATATACAGGAGGCAAAACAAGGGTATTGGCAGATGGACTGGATGTGGGGAGAGGCTGTCAGAGAGCAGGGTGTCTGTGCAGAGACCTGAAGGGTAAAAACGTGGGCAGTGGAAAGAATGTGGGGAGGAGAGATCTGGGCAAAGACTACAGTGAGTGCAAAGGCCCTGTGGTGGGCCCACGGGGGGATGTGGCCCTGTGACTCCAGGTAGGACGGAGATGGGGAAAGGGACAGAGACAGGGAAGGGATGGAGGGGGTCTGCTGGGCCAGCCCTGCAGACCTCTACAAGCTGGGGCGGGGGGAGCTGGGGATTCACCCCCCACGCACCCCCAGTGTGAAGGGGCTGGTGGAGCCAGGACATAGGAGAGCAGCGCTGTCCCCGGTCTCATTTACAGTTGAAAGGCTCACTCCCTGCCGCTGCCATGGGGAGATGGAAGCAGGAGTGAGTGAAGAAGCCATTGTGCTCACCCAGCCAAGAAACAATGGGGCCTTGGACCAGCATGGGAGCTGGAGAGGGGATGAAAAGTGGCTGAGTTTGGAATATATTTTGAAAACAGAGATGACAGGACTTTTGATGGGCTATAGGGGGGCGGGGGAGGAGGGCCAAAAAAGCGGAACTGAAGCAACTCCTTGGCTTGAGGCCTTAGCAACTGGGTGGATGGCAGTGCCAAGATGAAGGAGCCAGGGAAGGGGGCAAGCAAGGGCACAGTGGGGCCCTGGAGCTCTGCTCCTGACTGCACCCAGGGCATCAGCCAGAACCCTGTCACCTGGCTTTAAATCCCCCCGACCTGGGCGCATCCTTCATGTCCTGTCTGGTCCTGCTCTGCCCCTTAAGGCAAACCCTCTGCACCAGCCAAATCTGTCTGCCTGCTGCACCCCTTGTCAGTGCTCTCTGTCTCCCACTCCATTCTCATCCCGTCTACCCCAACCCTCCAACTCCCACAACAGAGCCCAGATAAAAGCCCACCTCTTCCATGCAGGCTTCCTGGCAAGTCCTCAATCCTATTCTATCTAGGTCCCATTGCCTGGTACTCAGCACATCCTGCCTGTTTTCCTGATCGCTCTTCTTCTATCCTCCCTCCAAGCAGTGTCTCCTCCAGGGGCGGGGTGGGGTGGGGGGCAGGGGCCTCTCCCAGCCCACAGGCTCAGGTACACATGGAAGGCGTGTGGGTCGGTCCTGATGCCTCTCAGATGTTTCCACATTAATCTGAGTGTCCCTGGGTCTGCCAACAGCTGGGGCCATCACCGTGGGAATCTTTGCTTGGTAATCCACCAACTTGCAATGTTAGTTAGAAACTGCTAATTGAGTTATTTATGAAATGTGACATTTTAAAAGTATCTGTGAAGTTCTGGAATTCTTTTAAGAACATCCCAGAGCCTTTTAATCAGAAAAATGCACCAACGAGGTCCCTCAGTCACACTGGTGGATGCGAAGCCAATGTAGAGGTCGGTTGGAAGTTCTTAACTAGTTTTCAGGTCACATGGGCAAGGCAAAACGGGGTGGGGGGTCCTTTTAAGGCCCCCACCCCCACATCTATGGCCTCCGCGTGGTAAGGAACGAGATGGATGGTTCTTCACGTCCCTGGAGCTGATGGGTTTGTCTCCTCGACTCAGCCGCAGCACACAACCCTGGCTGTAGCTCTGTGCAGCAGCGCGGAACCACAAGTGCGTCTTGGCTTCCCGTCAGCGCCTCGACCTGCTCTGCTGTGTCAGCAGGGGCCTTTCCCGCCGCCTGCCAGACTGGAAACGTGCGGCCGGCTCTCAACAACCCACTACTGTTTTTGTGGTGAAACACAACCCTAGGAATTGGAACGCCTTCAAGAGAACCTGTAAATTCAAAACTACATCTGATTATATAATGAAAACTCCCTTCCCTCCCAAGCATCTGCCAAACTCTGAGCCAGCTTTGCACGCACAAGTTTGGCATGGAAATCAAGCAGCTTCCAAGGATTAAAGATGGGACGATGGAGGTCACAGCGGCTCCACAGCTGGGGTCACCCGAGGGGTGCTCTCCCTTGGTGATCTGAAATACCTGGTGTTGGGGGGTAGGGCAGCTGCGAAAACACTGGTTTGCTCCCCACTCCAATTGACTCAGGTTCCATCCAGGAGGCGAGAGAAGCCCTGCTTCGGGGTGCCATGTGGAGGTACAGCCAGCAACGGACCGGCGTGTCGGGGGGAGCCAAGACATAGAAACGAGCTGTGGGCAGGGCAGTGGCCATGTTTCTGACTTCCCACTGTGTGCCTGGTCGGCTCCTCACATTCTCCGCTTCTGTAAAGTGAAATTAGCGACAGCTTCCGGAGAAGACAGAATCAAATTCCAATCCCAGCTAAGGGACCGAGCCACTTTTCCACTTGGGCACACTGATTGCGTCTCTGACCCACAGTTTCCTCACTGGTGAAAGAGGGATAACACTTCTGAGGGCTGGTATGAGAAAGAAACGAGAAGAGTAAGTGGCTCTGAAGTTCGGAGCACCACACCTGGCACGTAGCAGTTGCTCAATAAATGGCAGCTGCTGATGTTATAAAGCAAGACTGAGTCAGTTATTAGGAGATGTTCAGGGGTGCAGGGCCACCCCAAAGGGGAGAGGGTAGGTCTCAATGAGGCAGCCACAAACACGAGCGAGCTCAGCACTCTTCCCACCCAGCGGCGTCGTGTCGGTCTTTTCTCGGCTCCTGTCTGGCATCCCTTCACAGCCCGGTGCTCGAAGCTGCACGCTGACCTGCCTGCCAGACCTCCAGGCTGGAGCCATGCCCACCAGGCTGCACAAATGCCGGGGAGAGAGACATCGATGAATGTGAAGGAGGCCGAGGAGGGCTCTGCAAGCCAGAGGGATTTTTGCAGCCTATTGATTTTGGAAGCCCATTTGCAGAACTCATTTGGGGACTCGTCCAGGAAGCCTGTCCACAGCGCGGCGCCTGGAAGAATGAAGCAGAACACTTGTTAACGCCTCCTGCGGCTCTGCGGCCGTCGGGCCGTGCCAGCCCCCGCTCCAGTGACCACGGGGCTCACTCGTTCCACACCTCCGTTCCTCCAGGCCTCTGGGGCACCTGAGTGGGCACCAAAATCCTCACCCGTGTTACAGGAGCAGCGAGTGTAAGGACGGACTGGGAGGCGGCTGAGGTCAGCTGCACACAAGTTATACTGAATTCCCTTCTTTTTATCTGCATTTTTCCCTCTGCATAAAAGTGTTTGGTAACATTAAGAGGTGGACAGGACGGTGGGTCTGTTAATCTTGCTAACACTTTAGCCCTCCAAAGTCCATGTCAATCACAGTTGTCAGGAGAATAGTGGCCCACCTGGCCAGCTGTGCGGTGTATGGTCACCCAAAATCTAGATCTGAGCGCCTACGATCTTCTGAGTGGATGATGCAGCTTCAAATGAGAGGCAGAGTCATGGGGTCCATTCCAGGTTTTACCTGAAGACATAATGTCCACTTGCCAACTTTAAAGAGACATCTATTTTTTGGCCCTGGCTGGTGTGGCTCAGTGGATTGAGCGCTGGCCTGCAAACCAGAGGGTTGCCGGTTCGATTCCCAGTCAGGGCACATGCCTGGGTTACAGGCTAGGTCCCCAGTAAGGGGCGTGTGAGAGGCAACCACACATCAATGTTCCTCTCCCTCTTTCTCCCTCCCTTCCCTCTGCCTAAAAATAAATAAATAAAATCTTTTAAAAAAGGGAGACATCTATTATTTTTAAAAATTTAGTTCACCAGGCTGAGGCTTGAACCTCAACCCTGCCACCTACTAACTGCTTGACCTTGAGCAATGGAACCTCTCCATGTCTTCTGGCCGCCATCTGGAAAACGTGACCTGCTTTGCGGGATCGCTGCCAGGTTCATTTCATTGACTCTCAAGGTGCGTTGTTATGGAACCGTTAGTGAACTAGAACAAAAGAGGATGCTGTCAATCAGACACAACGCTTTCTTATGACTTAGCAACTTATCACTTACCACTTATCAACAGGGGTGGGCACACTGCCGGCCTGCCGTCTAATTTTATACGGCCCACGAGCTAAGCACAGATTTCCTATTTGTAAATGTTTCCCTCAAGCAATAAAATAACATCTTGAGGCACGTTATATAAAAATCCAAATTTTCAGTCCCTACGTAAATATTATTGGGCACGCACGTTTATGTGGAAACACCCACACTGTGTTGTGCCCACTCGTCCACAGGTGGCCTGTGGCGGCTTCTGCCACGGCAACAGTCGACCAAGTGTGACAGAGACCAGGCCGTCGGACCCACGCAGCCTAAAACAGTTTCTACCCGGCCCTTTGTAGAAAAAAGGTGCCGATCGCTGGCTTAGAGTAGTTTCTACTTGTGAAGAGAATGGTTTTACACTTATTTGAACAGTTGTTTTTATCACCTACTACTTTGTATTCGTGATGAAATGCAATCTCCGAGTGGCTTCAACCGACAAAAGTCGCTCTTCCTGTTCAGAGCCCTGTTCTCCACGACCTCCCCCCGGGAGTGGCCCCTGGACACGTATTCCCACACAGCAGTGGGCTCATGCCTGCTGGAGACCCAGCAGTTCTCAAAGTCCTCGCTTGGGTAGCAAGTGGCTTTTCTCAAAACAGTGTTCCTCATTATCTCTGGGACCTCTCCGTCTAAGTCGCTGATCCGCTGACCCAGCAAGTCCCGCCGTTCGTGCGCAGGGAGGAGCGCCCGAGGCTGGCTGTGACCGGCAGCGAGGATCGAAGGGTACTGATTGTTTTAAGGTTAAAGCGCGTGTGAGTGGAGGGAGCATGCCCACTCAAGTCTGTGAAACCCGAGGCTTGGCGCACGGCCTGGCCCGGGGAGATATTCGGCGCGTGCGAGGTTCCCCTCTGCCTGCCCTCGCCCTGTTCTCAACATGCTCGTGTCCCCGTTCGGAAGGAAGAGTTGCTGAGACTCTGATCGCAAGCAAGAGAAACCAGCTCTGACTGATCTGTGGAGAGAGGCAGGTGCCAACGGAACTGAAGGAAACACTGAAGATCTGAATCTTGGGAAAGACTGGAACCCAATACAGGTCCGAGAATCTAAGTTACAAGAAATCGAAGTTACGCTGAATCTTGACTTCGTGATGTTACTTGAGTATATTTGTTCATGCCTGATTCAGGTCCAAGAGCAGCAGAGAAGCCATGAGGAGGGACCTTGACCCAAGGCTGCAGGTGGGAAGGACAGAGGATGACGCATTTGGATGAACAGGCTCCTGGAGGCCCCCTGACCTCCCTCTGTGGGTGTCGAGCGCGGAAGCTCACGAGGGCTTCTAAAGCCATGTTTCTTGTTACAGTAAGGAGAAAACTCACTTAGTGAATTCAAATGACAACCATAAGGCAGGCTGGCTGTCTTCCACATCATCCAGAGCAAGGTAGGAGTCAGCATGGACAAAACAAGCTGTGTGCAGAAGCGAGAGATCGTCAGGGACTACGACCACGTGCACCCAGCATCACGGGGCGCCATGCAGAACCCCTGGGAGAGCAGAGAAACCCTCCTCTGGAAGCAGCTCCTACCCAGTCAAGAGGGCAAAGCGTCCTGGACTCAGCCCTTCCCTCCTCTGTGCAGCTGTCCCCGACCCCCAGCTAGGTGAGAGCGTCCTCTGTGCTTCAAGGGTCCCTTGAATTTCCCCATGGTGCTCCTTTCCTGTTGAGTGATCTGGCCCCCTCTCCGCACTAGAATTCTCTAGAGACGCAGCAGGATACGTGCACAGAGGGAGAAGATTTCTCTTGAGGACTTGGCTCGCACAGCTACGGAGACAGGCAAGTCTAAACTCCACAGAGACCCAGAGAAGAGCTGACGTTGCAGTTCAAGTCTGAAGGCTGTCTGCCGGCAGAATTCTTCCAGCTCTGGGGAGGCTGGTCTTTAGTTCCAGTCAGGCCTTCAACCGACTGGACAGGGCCCACCTACATCCTGGCGGGCAATCTGCTTCACCCCAAGTCTGCCGATTTGCGCATAAATATCATCAAAAACAACACTCTCATAGAAACATCCAGAATAATGTTTGACTACATATCTGGGCACCATGACCCAACCAACTTGACTGATAAAATGAGACTTCACTCTAGCCCTGGCCAGTGTGGTCCAGTTGGTTGGAGCATCGTCCTGTTGACCCAAAGGTTGTAGGTCCAATTCCCAGTCAAAGCACATACCCAGGTTGGGAGTTTGATCTGGGGTACATACCAGAAGGCAACCAATCAATGCTTCTCTCTCTCTCTCTCTTTCTCCCTTCCCTTCCTCTCTCTCTAAAAGCAATGGAAAAAAAAAAAAAAACTGGCCATCACCCTCATCATATTGTGGAGACTTCTCTGAGGGTGAGAACTGGGAGAATTTTCACTTTGTTGCTTTGGGAATTATGGATGAATACTTGTTAAAAATAATGAATACAAACAAGCACGCGTTGCCTGGCAAACTAAGGCTTCAGACATCTGCTTCGAGAAGTCTTTGTCCGGGGGAGGGCTGGCCCTGGATGCTGAAGGAGCCCTGGGCTTGGGGAGGTGGAAAGCTTCCATCCCAGCTGGAAGGAACGGACGCCCCCCATGTGCTGGGCGCTGGGCACGCAGGGCCTGGGGGGAGGCTCTCAGCAGAGGGTGGGAGATGTGGGCACAGGGTCAGAGGGCAGCTTCTGGAAGTTCTTGATGTGGGCTGGAAGAAGTCCCCGTTTCCTGTCCGTAATCCCGTCCAAAGCTCCTGAAGTTCTGTTTGGTTATCCTGGCCTTGGCTTTTCACAAGCTGGGGGCAGTCAGTTTATTGGGCGGACTGCCGGAAACTCGTCTCATCGACTCTCTGGATGGCTCCCACCTTTGGACTTGACTTACAGGCTGAACAAGGAGCCTGTGAGTGCCCACTCCCCCTGCAGTCTCTGAGGAAGCAAAGGCGAGGGCTGGCCTGGGAAGGAGGGCTCCCTGGGCAGGAAGGGGCTGTGCTGGGAGGCCCCGAGGGCAGCCAGCCTGCTTGGTGGGATGGAGCAGCCCAGAATTTCCGTGGGGCAAGCCAAGTGTGGAAGCAACACTCACAGTGCCTGTTCCAACCGTTTGGGCAGCCAGGGAGCCGGGTGCCAGGTGAAACACCTGCAGAGAGACCCAGGAGCGTCAAATCAACACGCAGCCCCGGGGGCCTGGCCGCAGGTCAGCACAACCCCTGCGGAAGCGACAGCAGGAAGGGAACATGAGGCTCGGGGGGGAGAGGGAAAACCCACATCCTCTGGGCCCACGCACTGCACAGCTCGTCCAGCCCGGAGCCGAGGCTCAGCTCCCCTTCCTGAGAATACAGCATCTTTGTACCACTTCAGAGCCCCGCTGCCTGCCTCGGGGGGCGGGGGAGAGACAAGGGTGCTGGCCTGCTGTTGGGGGCAGGACTTGCATTTTCAAGGGAAAGGTTGTTTGTGGTACAAGGTGCCACACCTGTTGGTTCAGCTCAGTTGAGAAGGGCCTCACCTGAAGGATGAGCTATTTCAGATCTGGGTGCGGCAGAGGCCTCCTGAAGTCAGGGGAACCGGAGCCAGCCCACCCACACACCCACACACCCACACACCCACCCATGTGTGGGAAGTGCCACAGAGCCCCTGAGCAGAGGAAAGGGGGAGTGCTTTCCAAACTGCACCTGCTAGAAAGCCACAGAGCCCTTCTCTTCCGCCCTGTGGAACCTCCTCCCAAACTAGTTCCTCTTCCTGACTCAGTGCAATTGAATGCAGTTTAGCCAATATTTTATTCAATGCATTATTCAGTGCAATTGAACAAATATTTATGGAGTACTTACTATGCTCAGGGAGGGAGCTTGCATTCTATACAGCTGGAGGAGGTGGGAGAGGGGACCTAAAATCAGCAATAAATCTAATAAATAAGTGATTCATATAGCATGCTAAAGGATGGTAGATACTATGGGAGGGGCACAAAGCTGAGCCACGATGAGGAACCACAGGGTCCTGGGGACCAGGGCGGAAAGAGAGCAGGTTGCAGTATTGAATAGGGCAGGCAGGAAGCGCACCGTGAAAACATGCATCTCAGACCAGGACTCTGAAATCCGCCTGCCTTCAGGACAACGTCCACTTCTCAGAGGGTAATGGGATGAAAGGCGGGCCCTTCCAGGGAGATGCGGTGCCCCTCTAACAGGCAACTTTGGCCGAGGACTCCCCCGTGGCCTCGCTGAGCTTCCTCAGATCGGCACTGCGGTGTGAGACACCCCCCCCCCCAGCCTGCCCGCCTGCCTGCTAGCCTCCACCAGGTCTGCTGAGGCTCCCAGCCTCTCCCCACTCCCTCCTGCCTCACTTTTCTCTCCTTGGAGTTGCCCTACTCTCTCACCCCCCTGCTCCCAACTTGGCATCTGCTTCTTGGGAGACCCAGTGAACCCAGCAGGTTGGGCCTCATTGAGAATGAGAACAGAGATCGGAGCCACGCATGGAAGGCGTGCGGGGTGAGCCAGTTAGTGGTACCACATCCTCCCAGTCTTGAACCTCGGGGTGTGTTGAATATGCACATGTGTGTAGACATCATTGCCCTCCTTGATTGCTTCGATGGCCGAAACCATGCTCTTCAGCTGTGCGTTTCTTAGTGCAGTGCATGTGGCACAGCAGGCCCTCAGACAACGAGGACGGAGTAAGTGAACAAATGCACAGCTGATCTGTGGGAGGGATGGACAAATGGATGGGTGGATGAATGAACTGGGTTAGAGATAGATGGGCAAATGCACGGGCCGGTGGGTGAATGGACTGGCTTATGGATGGGGGTGGGTGGATAGGTGTATGATTTATGAGTAGATGGGTGTGTGTATTTATGAATGGATGAATGCACAGGTGGATGAATGGATGATGGATGGATGGATGGATGATGGATGGATGGTCCATCTCTGCTCTTTCCTGAACAGCAGATCCGGGGGAAGGGCAGTGACAAGTACAGTCTGTCCTAGGAGGGGCCCTGAGGAAGTTATGCGACAACCAGAATCATCAGAGAATGTCAGCAGCAGGTCTGGAGAGAGAACCCAATACTCCTGGGTCCTGGAATCATCCCTTGGCCGTGGAGCAGCTTCCAAGCTACAGCCCGACCCTCTCCTCTGGACTTGTGCAGAGCCTCCTGGTGGGGGGCTGGGTGCCCTCCCCCGCCACGCTCCATCACCAGCCTATCATGTCTTGTTCAGCCCAAGCGCCCGCTTCCTCTGGGGAGACTTAATGCGTCACTGCTCCTCACCTGGCCACCCCTAGTAGCATTCCTCTTCTAAACTTCCACTTAGCACATGTGACCTTGTCACCTCCACTCTCTCCATCCGCCTGCACGCTATGTCTTATTTCCACAGCTACATGGGGGCTCTCCCCACAGCACCTCCCTAAGAACCTGCCTTGTGTGCCCCGTCGCCACTCAATAAATCTTTGTGCTTGAGCTGCAGAACCATGAACTTGGGTCACCTACAATTCATCTCTCCAAGTTTCCACGCAAAACCTTTTTACATGCCTGGGAACTACAGCATGCTTAAATATGTATCTATTTCTCATTAGCCATCCCTGCTGTCTCAGCTTTCAGCAAAAACTTAGGGCAAAAGAGCCAGTTCACACATGCTCCCAAACAACTCACGGATCTGAAACAGCAACAAAGACTGGGAACTGACCATGTGCCAAAGAAAAAAATGACAAAAAAGATTAATTGCCTTTGGAAATAGAAGATTACCACCGCGAGCCAGTGACAGTGTGTGCCAGCGGGAGAGCGTTTGCAGAAACACTGTGTTGGCGTGACATCCAGGGCCGGGGCCTGTGGTTGGTACACCAGGAGTGCTGGGGAGGCCTAATAACAGTCCAGTTCCTGCTAGCGTGGCATAACTGAGCATCAAAATGTGCCCACCGGCGTCTGCCCCCAGGGAAGGTTGGCAGAGAGCCGGGTGACTCTCACCTGGAAATCTGCTCGCCTTATGGGCTTCTCCGGGGCTGGGGAGGGACCCCAACCTGTGGGGAAGGGGGTGGTCAGTGGATTAACATCTGATCCAGAGAGAGTAAGAGAAGAAAGGAAGAAAGGAAGAAAGAGAAAGAAAGAAAGAAAGAAAGAAAGAAAGAAAGAAAGAAAGAAAGAAAGAAAGAAAGAAAGAAAGAAAGAAAGAACACTCCCAAATCTCTCTGGATGGCTGGATGGCTCCCCATCTCTGGGCCAGTGCCACCCTCCTCCCAGGCCTCCCTCCTGCAGGGACTGGCAGCCAGCTCTCCCAAGAGCCACCAGGACAGGAAACAGCAGCAGGTCCACAGCTGGGGGCTGAAGATGGGAGGAAATTTGTTTTGGATGTGATGCCCAGATGGGGTAGGGATGGGGAGGAGGGGAGAGCGAGGCAAGATAAGAAGATGCTGTGATTTAACTAGAAAGGAAGGGACCGAGAGGGGGGAGTGTTCGGGGCTGAGTCTGAGATCTCTCATCCCAGCTGTGGAAGCCACCTTTCCTCCCGCCGGCCCCAGGCACACACACTCCCTGGGCCAGCTCAGCACGGAACAGCGTGACGCTGCAGGTCTTGTGGCCTGCAACAACCCCATCCCATACGGCACCCACCGGAAATGGCTGTGGCTGTGGAGCGCTGGAAATGCGGCTCCTGCACACCGAGATGTTCTACCCGTGAGAAACAGCCGGGATTTCAAAGACCTAGTGTGAAAAACACGTGCGATAGCCAACGAGTGGTTTTGGTACTGGTTGCGTATGGAAATGATACTACCTGCATACACGGGTTAAGTAAAAGATACGAACGTTCATCTTACTGTTTCTTTGGGCCTTTTTAAACATGGAGACCAGAAAGTGGCCACGTAAGTGGCTCCTGTTTGTGGCTGACACTATGTTCCCACTGGTCAGGGCTGGTTTATAACCTTATTCAGCGCCTCCACCCCCAGTTCCCAATAATTCTGTTCAATAAATACCTGAGGTGCATAAAGACGTTCTCAAAACACTGCTGCCTGTTAGGGTCACCTGCTGCGCGCTCACACCTCCCCCCCGTCAGCTGCGCCGAGACTGCCTAACTCTCCAGGCGATGACCGCAGGCACCGTGTTCCTTAAAGCCCCCAGAGGGGCCGAAGGGCTCCAGATCAAGTACTGTCCAGGCAGAGAGGGAGGCACAGACAAATCCCAAGGCAGAGCAGGCCTCAGGACGGAAGGACAGCTGGGAGGGCAGAGAATTCCTGGGTCACCTGGACTCCAGGCAGAGGTGGGGTCCTAGAGGGACAACCATGGGAAGATGGGTGGAGACAGATGCCATGGGTCTTTGAAAACCGGGATTCAGGGTTAGGAAGCCCTGGCAAGGCTCTGAGTGAGGGAGTCATGTGACCAAACTGTAACCTGGAAGGTGGCTGATTTGATGACAGATTGGCTCTTGCGAAGAGGAGGGGAGACGGATGCAAGAGGCACCCCGGGTGTGGGCTCATCCGGCGCAGGCAGCCTGCGGCTAGGGTGCCACCACCAGCCTGGCTCTCCCACCGCACGGTCACCCCGTGAGGGTGGCTCTGCCCTAGCCCAGTTCCGGGCAGGCCCACGGGAAGCACTCTTTGAAGGAACCAAACGGTCAGAATTCCAAAAAAGTGCGAGTGGTCTGCGGCCACCAGCCACCAGAGGATCAGGGGAAGGCCAAACCTTCTGTTCCATGAGCAGACTTGTCCCTCCATGGAGCAGCACTTGACCTCCAGGTGCCCCCTGACCTGTGGTCAGCTAAGGGTCCACCAAGGTCTAAAGAGCAGGCCTTACAACGGCCCCTGGCCCTCCAAGCCCTCCAAGCTGTGGTCCCTGCTCCCTGCCCTGCAGGGAGGCCTCGACTTCCATTTCCCAAGGCTTCGCTGCTCCCCCCTCTAATTCTCCCCCACAACCTTGGGTGCCCTTGCTGACTGACCTCTGACAACACCCACCCCGCCTTAAATAGCCCATTAGAGCCCCTGGAGCGCAGCTCGTCCGGCAGTCGAGGCAGGAAGCACCTTCTGGAACTTCTTCGCTTCAAGTTGTCAGAACACATAGAAATAATACATTTTTCCAGGAAAGGCATCGATGGGTGTGTAAATGCTGCTGTCCCTGCCCCTCCGGGTGAGGAGGGCCCACTGCACACGGCCTAGGGCCACTGGGGCAGCCTGATGCTCTGCTCTGGGCCAGGAAGATCAGGAAAATGCCAGGCACTGGGGTCAGTATGACCTTCCGTGAAAGCTCGTTCCTGTAACCTGAGCTCTGGGGTCAAAGAAGAAGTATCTACCGGTGGTGACTCTTTCGGGAAAACAACCACACCCCTGCAGCCCCAGGCCTCCTGCCAAAGAGGCATTTGTCATTTGCTGGCTGCAGAATGCCCCTGGGAACACCTGGTTTCCAGTCAAATGGAAGCTGAACCTTTCCCTTAAAGCCACGCTGATGGCCATCTGCTTCCGGGGTCTCCTGTGCCTGAGCGGAAATCAGCTCAGGGTATTAAGTCCTGGGGCATGTGTAACGAGGATGTGGCCTCCAGAGCAGCCTCGATGAGGACACAGTGACTGCTTGTCTCCTGGTCTCAGCAGGCCGGGCTGCGGGCTCCTGGTTGTAGCAGGTTGCTGCAGCTGAGGATGGTCAGGCTGCGGAGGAGAGACTGAGCTGCAACCTGCTAAGCTGTGGACAAGAGTTAAGGAATCACTGGGGGAAGCTTGGCCCGGTCAGCTAAAACAGGGACCAGCAGGAGCGATCCAGGACTCGATGTGTCTACCTTCTACCTGTGCCTGACACCTGGAGGTGGAAGGTGCCTGCCAGGTGGTCCAGGGCCTGAGGTGCAACCTGGTGGGCAATCAGTCAGAGAATGGGTTTGTGCTGCCCTTGTCCCAGGAAAGGAATTTAAGTTCAGAGAGAATATGATTTAGCGAAGTTTGCTGGAAGGGATTACGTGTGTAGCTGGCGCTCATTCTCACTTTATAAATAGGAAAACAGCTAGTCAGCTGGGAGGGTTTCAAGAGGTTAACTGGGTGCACATGGCTCAGACAGGCCCCTGGCCATCCAGATCAGCGCACATTTGCAAACGACACGACGCGAAGTTGTCCCTTCGTTTTCAACCCCCTGACGTGCCTCTCACCATCTCCATCCGTTCAGCTGATACCGGTGGGGCATCAGTTATGCCCACAGCTGCAGGATACAGGGTCCAGAAGACAGCAGTAGCTCGATAAGCATTCTCGAAAGACTGGGAATGAAGACAGAGTCCTTATTTTGGAGGGACCCCAGACCAGAGAGGAGGGGGTATGTACTCAAACCATGGAGAGTGTCAGAGTGGGTTAGGACAGCAGCCCCCACGAGAAAGCAGAATGGGCTGGCTGTCCAGAGGAGGTGACTGGAGCTGGGTAGTAAAGTACTCTAGTCCAACTTTCAGACCCCTCCCAAGTGTGAAACATTTAATTTAATATGTTGTATTCTTTTTCTCAAAGAAGGCCTCCCACATTGTAAAAGCCTTGGGTCCCATGAATCTGTCCCATAAAAATGGGTCCAGGGCAGGTAGGGCTACCTCACAGAGCTCTCAGGGACACAGGTTCCTGTGGTTCTTCTGATATGGAAGATCACACCATTCCTAACACATGAGTTTGACTATTAGGGTCACCAGATCGTGATTCTGTTCCCACTAAAACAGTTTCCTGAAAGCCCTACCCAAGCTTGTGTTTACACCTTATTGGTCACAACTAGGACAGATGGCTTTCCCTAGCTGCAAGGGAGCCGGGGACCATAGTTTATTAGCTAGATTTATTGCTTCCCTGAACAAAAGAGGACAATTAGCCATGTCCTCCACAGTTCTTTGTGCCTGTGGCATCCAATTGGTCCCCAACCCATTTCCCATTTAGATCTGGTCATTGCAAGCAACGTGGGAGCTGACCCAAAAGGAAAGGTGGCTGGTGGCTGGGATCTGAAGCACAGATAATGTGGGAGCTTCCAGAGACAAAGGGAAAGACATCCAGGAGGAGGGAACAGCATGAGCAAAGGCATGGAGGTAGGAAAGAATGGGTCAGGAAGGGACCTGCTAAAGGGGTCAGCATGGTTCCAGCACAGGGGAGGAAGATGGAAGGATGGGATGAGCAAGGAAGGCCTTGGCCCTCTGTAACCCTTGTTTACCAGTAACAGAAACGGCAACCTTGGGGTTTCCAGAGCCAGCGTGACCTGGACTCTGATTCCACAGTTTGTTGCAAAAACTACCTTTTGCCCCATAACCGAGCCTGACACCTTGTTCAGTATTTTAGTTATTCACTGTCTACAAGCGTATTTGGGAGAAAGAGAGGAAATATTCTATGGGAACAGTCTCTCTTGAGGTTCTTGCCCTTCACCCTTTTCTCCCTCCCTCCCTGCACGTGTGTGCGCATGCATGCGTGAGCACACGGCTTGGACGACTTGGAGAGCGGAGGGCGCCTTTACCAGCCTGGCAGCGACAGCCCGCAAGCTGACTGCCCACCCCTGCCAGCTTCCTTGGAGCTGAGCCGCCTGCAGTGATGTGTTACGGAGATTGTACTCAGGTACGCTGGTGCGGAATGCGGCCAGCAGCGCAGGGATGGGCATTGGCCCGCTGCAGTGGGGACAGAGTCCTGACTCAGGGCCCATCCCAGTTCAGGGTGGGCCAGGGCGAGGTGGGTACCCTGCCAGGCAGCATCAGCAAAGAGAGAGTGAGAGCCAAAAGCTTCTGGTAATCTGCTTCCTGTGGCTGCCACCTGCCTGAGGTGAGCCAATGAGTGAGACACGCACCTGGAAGGGAGCGAAGTGGTGCCAGAAGCAGACAGGTATGAGCTGGAGGCCCACACTTCAGGTCTCTTGTCCTCGGGCTCCTGGGTTGTCCCAGCATGCCAGGAGCACACGGTGGAAATGGCCCCTCAGTCCAGGGACGTGACTCAGACGGGGCTCAGTGAAGCCTTGAGTCACCACGCAGCTGGGTAGAGTCTGAAGGAAACACTCCCAGGACTGGGCCAGAGGCAGAGGCAGGTGGCTGGGGTTCTCTCCCTCCTTCCGGGGGCCTGCTAGCTTCCCTTCTCAAGCAGGTGCGGGAGGAGCTAGGAATTCGTAAGCTGCTTTGGAAGGACACCAGCATGCCGGAAGGGCTGAAGGAGAAAACAACTTCCACTCCTTTTATGGGGACTTCTTGACTTTTATAGCACAGCCAAGCTCCCAGCCTGCCCCTGCAAAAACAGGGCTTAGGGAGAGAAGGACTCTGGGCCTTTAGGGAACGGGCTTCTCACCATCCTTCATTCTACAGCTTTGCAGTCAGTGAGAAAGGTAAACTCGCCCCTTTGAATGACGTCCCTGGCAAGGGTGAGCGTGACCATGGAGGAGTCAGGATGTTCTTCTGGGCTGGATTTTTCAAAACGCCCGTGTTCCAGGGCCAAGGCTGCTGTTACACTCACCAGCCTGAGAAGCACTTGCCTCCCCATGTGACAGGCTGCGCCGCATGAAAGTTAGAGCTGGGCTCCACCCCGACTGCTACTGTGTGACCACGGACGGCTTAGCGGACCTCTCTGTGCCTTGGTTTCCTCACCCACACAATAGGGGCAGCCATAGCAATGACCTCACAGGATGTTGTGTGGGTCAAAGGAAGTAATGCATTCAGCATGCCGAGCAACCTGCCTGCCCCAGGGTACATGCTCAAAAAAAGAAAGAAAGAAACCTGGCTGCTCTTTTTGTGATGACTATGGTAGGACATTTGAAAGGTGCCCAGGCTGACAGAAATTATTTTCTTTCGTGGGACACAGGCTGCTGATGCTACAGTCCTGCCATGAGGCATCCCTCCCTGCTCCTTGGAGCCCCGCCTCTTCACTCAGAGGGGCTCTGCCCGCCCTCCTGCAGGCCCTCGGCAACACACACCTCGGGCAGCAGGTCTGCAGCGTCAGGGACAGTGAACGGTCTTACGGGTGTTTCCTTAACCGGAGATCCAAAGAGCCGAGAGCAAACACCTGCCAGCAAATAAATGCACAGAGGGCTACATATGAGTGACGTCACTTAAACATGAAGAGGTGCTCATGAACAACAAAAACAAAACAAACAAACAAAAAAATTATACACTTTCAATCCTGTTAGATACTATCTTTCACCTTCCAGATTAGCAAGACTCAGAAAGACGGGCGACCTGGCCAATGTCCGTTATGAAGAGGAGGAGGCTCCATCATTCCAAGCCCAGCGCCGCTGTGCACAGCGGAAGGCCCACCCGCGTGAGGGCCTCCCTGGCCTCCCTCCCGCTGGGCAGCCAACCGAAGGAGCAGGAGAGAGGGACTGAGTCTCAGTCCCCGCTGCTGCCGGCCGACTTCTCTGAGTCTCCGCTTCTGCACCCACAACACCCTCAGAAGAGTGTGAGTGAGACAGGGTGATGTATTTCAAAGCCCAGAGCCTGGCTTAGCCAATGTTTTACCACTACTGAATGAGTGACCGCTGCGTAGTGGTTAGGACTGAGGACCTCAAGGCCAGACAGCGTAGGTTCAAATGCCCTTGAAGGGAAATCTGTTTTCCCCACCCTGTGCCTCAGTTTCCACATCTGTGAAATGGGGTTGCTGTGAGGATTAAAGGAACCACTAAGTGGCAAGCACTCAGCACAAATCCACACTGGTAAAGCAGTACTACCTAATTCTCAGCCAGCACCGCTGAACTCAGCGCTACTGCTGCTGAGTGAAGCCAGAGAGGCTCCCAGCAAGACAGCGGCGCATTTACTGGTGATGCCCCCTCTCACCGTCTCAGCATAGAACATGGTGAGGCAGCTCCTTTCTCTTGCACCACTTCCTAAGCAAAGCTGAGCTGGTTGGATAAAGGTCCCTTTTCTCCTCCCCTTCAGATTCCTGGGGCCCCAGGGCCTCTAGGGACATCTGAGTGTCTCCTGCTCCCCTGGGGATGTGGCCGGCCCTCCATGGGCCTGTGCCCACTGGGACTCGGAGGCATGTTAGAAGGCAGCTAAGGGAAGTCCCAAGGCAGGTGCTGATGGACACCCCTGTCAGGTGAGTCCTGGTGTCCCTGCATTCAGGGGACTGCAGCCCAGCCTCCTGGGAGAAATTAAAGCCTCATCTGTACCCTCCACCAGACCAGCCGCATGAGAATTGGCTCCGAGTGGAGGCCAGACTTCAGACACGCAGCCTGCGAAAAGCTGCCCGGCCATCTGCCGGGATGGAATGGAAAAACAACAGGCTGAAGATGCGGTGGAGGGAGGGTCCTCGTTATCAATTGATCAAAGGGCTGGGAGAGGACCAGGGCGGAAACCGGCTCCGAGAAGGCGGGGCTGCCGGGAGGCACCTACGCCTGCGTGTTCCTCTGGGACGATGGGGGACGCGGTCATGGGAACTTGGGGTGTCGGGCTTGCTTTCTGAAACAACAGCCAACCCTATGCTCAGAAGCAAGTCTGAGCGAGAATGGTTGAGGGAAAGCCCCAGAATAGGAAGGCAGCACCTCCTGTCCCCTCGAATTCCAGGCTCATCTTCTTGACCTCCGTGGTGGGGGTGGGGGTGGGGGTGGGGCAGGGGTGGGGGGTACTCCGGGAGCAACTGTGACAAATGGCAGCCAAACTCCAAGGCCCACTGAATCCACACGGAATTTCTGCTCTGCAGGTTTGGGGACTTCCTATTGGTGTCCTCAGGTGCCATCGTGCTTAGTTGCCCCTTGAAGGGGGCCGACTGCAAACGCCAGGATTTGGGGAGAGAAATCAGTGAGGAGTCTCGAGTGGTTGAAGGCTCTATACTGGGACTGTGAACACACACCCCCTGCTCCCCTGCAGGGTGGCCACATAGACGGGAGAAGACGTCCCAAGGGCTTCTCAGAACCCGCAAGAGATGGCACACAGCGCCCTGTGTTGGGGCAGGAAGAAGGAGGAGGGGCTGTTTCTACCTGAGAATGTCATATTTACCACGAGGCTGCTGTCACTCTGTGTCTGGGACACCTGGACTACGCCTGTGGCCTCCGTGCGAGGGTCCCACCCGGTGTGCCCAAAGCCTCTCCTGCCCTGGTGTCTAGGTGGCCCAGCATCTGTGCCTTGGTTCCCCCGGTTTCCTCCAGCTGGGGTGGCCCCTCCTTCTCCCATAGATACCCACACGTCCCCCAAGTCCTCCCATGGTGTTGAGAAGAGAACTGAATTCAATAGCTTGTGTAAAGCACCCAGCAGGGGACTCTAAAGCAGATTCGGAAGAACCTGGGGGGTGGGTCCCCCAGGCTTAGTGCTGGGGGTGGGGATGCGAGTCTCCGGGCTGACTGTGCCTGAGGTGTATGGGAAAGCGAGGCAGCTTCATGGCCCAGCACCGCAGCAGAGGAGAGAACCCGCCCCCGCCCCCCCCCCGCCTCTGGGAGGGGGCTGGTGCCAAGATGGGGATCAGCCTCTGCGAGAGACAAGCACAGCCCCAAACTGGCACTGGATTCCCCCACAGAAGCCAGCTGCGGGTGGCTGAGCTCATGAACATGGAGAAAGATGGCCTGGCTGAAGAGGGAGCCCCAGTTCCCTGGCTTCTCAAACAATGGCATTAAAAAAAAAAAAAAAAAAACTTTTAATTTTGAAATAATTATAGAGCCACAGGAAGTTGCAAAAATAGTACGGAGAGAGCCTTCACCCACGCCCCCACGATAGCATCTTGCGTCACTAAAGGGCAACATCAAAGCCAGGAAACCCTCAGTCCACGGACCCGATCCAGGCGGAAACAATGGCACCTTAGAGGCCTCTAGAAGTGGCTCTCAAACAATGTGTTGCCAGGGATGTCAGCGGTGCTCCCAGAAACAACTAGACCCTCAGATTTGCGGGGTCCTTCCATGCCACGGTCTCCCCTCCACCTTCTGCTCCTGACCAGAGACCCCTAAGGCAGGTGGAAAGGGACAGCAGCCCCTCCCTTCTTCCCTCGGCGTCACCTGAAGCCAAGGAGAGCAGTTTGACGAGGGGATGAGGGGGAATCTAAGACAGCCAGGCAGCAGGCCTGCTCGGGCGGCCTGTCGGGGGTGGGCTGTCCCAGCCTCGTACAGAGAGAGGAACAGGAGGGACGGGTGCTGAACCTCATGGAGAGCAGGCTGTTTGGTCCGCTCCCTGCGCCCTTGGGAGACGTCCTCACAGCCGTGCCTCAGTTTTCCCATCTGTAAAATGGAGGCAGTAACAGAGCTCAGCCTGTGGAGAATTATTAGGAGGATTCAGTAAGGCGATGTTGGTCAAGAGCTTGGAACAGCTTGGCATGTAATGAATCTACCTATGTGTTTAATAAGTTAGTAAACAGAATGAAAAGAAAATATCTGTAAGTGACTTCTCAGGAGAGCTCAGCTAGCACGAAGGTTTTTCCAAACAGCTGAGGTGTAGGAGGCTCTGGGAAGGCCGGAGGTCTTCGGTACGCACTTAATTTATATGGGGATGTTTCGTGTGTGTAAAATCGATTTGATGTGCAAGTAAAGCGGGGCTGACGGAAGATTATTCACCACGCGCTCTGAGCAGTGCTGCGTTTGAGAACAACCATCGATCGACCCTGCCACGGGTATCATGGCCCAGCTGCGTTCTCTCCCCAGTCCCGGGCCCGGCCTGCCCCTCTGGTGGGGCCAGCAAGACCTTGCCCTGCCAGGTCTGTGGGGTCACCATAGGTAGGTCCCCAAGGGTGGTGGGGTGAGTTGGCATATTCATTCAACACTTCCTTGTTTTCTTGTCAGAAACCCCATGGGGACTTTCCAGCAATGGAGCGAGGATCCCTTTGGGTGGCCATCCCAGGACAGCCAGCCAGGGCTCCAATCCCGGGACGGAGGTGCCCTGGGCACAGCCACCGACGGAGTCTCCTGGGGCAGGGGCTGGGCTCTCCCTGGCTGCAATCTGCTGGGGGCCCATGAGAGACGCCAGAAAAGCCAGAGATCCTGTTCTCCCCAGACCACAGCAGCTGGGCCAGGCAAACAGGAGGTTAAACAGCTTACGTGCTCACCAGCGGGGAGCTCCTCATAGACCCAATTCAAAGGGGGCCTAAGACTCCAGGATTCCACAACCGCATCTGCAAATCCGCATGCGGCTCTCTGTTTTACTCTAGTGGTTGAAAAGAACAGCTGAGAGTCTTGTTGAATTCATGGTAGTAAAATACATGTAACAAAGTTTCCCATTTTAGCCGTTTTTAAATGTACAGTTCAGCGACATGCACTACCTCCACAGTGCGGTGCAAACATCACCGATGGAGGCGGCGGTCAGTCTGGCTGCGCAGTTAGAGTGTGCAGAGTGGACCGACAGGCCAGGTACGGAAGGCCACCAGGGCGGAAAGCCCCGGATACCTAGCAACAGAAAAACCGGGGAAACAAGTATTGTAGGACCTCGCCCCCTGGGGGACCGTGCCTTCCCTAGCATATCACTGACCTTCCGTATTGCTGACCTTCGGCATCGCTGGTCATGGGGTCTGGAGCCTCACCTGACCTTTCCTCCGCTGGCATGTCACCACTCACGTGGTAGACCCCTTAGAAGGGAAACAAGGGGGCTCACACCACTCCCTCAAGACAGTGAGATCCTGGCCCACAGCCAGGAACCTCATGAGCAAAGCCTCAGGTATCCTGACCGCAGAGTCAGAGTTTTGGTCAAACCAGAGGTAGCACCTGGGCCTCAGCTGTGTTTCAGCCCCAGGCCCAGAAAAGCAGCAAAACCAGATGGAGCGACACCATGGCGGACACCAGGACCCAACACAATGACCGATGACCCCTCCCCTCAGCAGAGACCGTGCCCCTGAAAGCGGACACACCTGGACCGCTGATGACTGTTCTCCTGAGACCCTCCCCGGACACCTCCCCTAGGGTGCCCACCTTTGGAAAGCAGATAAAAGCCCTAAGACAGAGGACCCAGCGCGCACGCTCTCTCTCCTCCCCCCCCTTTCCTGCATGCCTGTGCCTTTCCTCCCCCTTTCCCCCTCAAGGTGCATACCCTCGCTTTCTCTCCTAAGCTCCAACAGCTCTTCTTGTGCCTCTGTAACTTTCTCCTGAGCCCACGCAGCTCAGCTGGCTCATGTCTTCTACCTCCACGACTTTCGAAGTAAACCTTCTCTTATAAATAGAGTCCTTGGCTCTGAATTCTTTCTTAGCCAAACTCAAGGACCGAGGTCTAACTTCACTGGTAACATCCAGGGCTGTTTGCCATTAATGTCACCGCTATTTCCAATTTTTTAAATCACTTCAAATGGAAACTCTGTATCCATTAGGCAACAAGTCTCCACTCCACCCTCCCACCAGCCCCCGGTAAACTCTGATCTCCTTTCTGTCCCTATGAGCACGCCTACGCCAGATAATTCATAGACGTGAACTCACCCAGTATCTCTCCTTCTGTGTCTGGTTTATTTTACCTCGCATGATGTTTCCAAGATTTATCCACTTCGTAGCGCGTGTCAACGCGTCCTTTTAAGACTGAGTAACATTGTGGAGGATGGATAGACCACACTTTGCTTATCCATTCATCTGTCAACAGACACTGTGTCGTTTCCACGTTTGGCTGCTGTGAATGGCGCTGCTGCTACAAACACAGACGCACAAGTGTCTCTTTAAGGCCCAGTTTTCAACTCCGAGGGGCCTACACCCGGGCGTGGACTTGCTGGGTCAGGGGGTAAGGAGAGCGGCAGCGTTGCTTCAGAGCTTTATGTTCTTCGCTGAGGCCTGTCCTAGCCCACCGGACATGTCCTAGCCACATGGCTCACGTGGCATGTGGGCCACGCTCCACGTGGGCCGTGCTGCTGGAGCTCAGGCACGTGAACTAACCTGTGCCTTTGTTATAGTAAACGGCACATGTGACCGCAGGACAGTTGGGAGAAGTGAACAAAGTGAGGCAAGGAGTGAAATGTGCACCTGCCCTGAGTGGAGAGCCACCGCAGGCCCAGAGGAACCAGCCCAAGCACTCAGGTGGAGACAGAAGGCACTTCTCCGCCCGGGACTGGGAGCCCAGCTCAGCACGTACAAACCACTTCCCTTAGAAGTTACTAATGTTTGTTTAGAATGATTACTCCCCGACTGGACCATCTGCCACCTTTTTATTCCTGATGACCGCGGGACGGCCTTCTTCCCGAACTCACTCTGTTGTGCATCCCTCGGTGAGTGAGGTGAGGGGTCATCTCTGCCACCGAGCAGAGACGGGCTGGCACGTCCTGGAAGAGGCAGTTCCGCCAGGTGTCTGGGGATAATGACACGGCCTTTCTGCTTCTGTGCAGATTAAATTAGTTGATTAATTAGCAGCCCTAGGACAGCGACTAATGTTCTTATCCCGGGAGTGAACGTGAATCAAGGGACACTAAGAGAAGGCTGGACCTGACTTCCAGAAAACAGTCTAGGAAAGTGGGGACAAGGAGAAAATTCTGAGACGTCCCAAGTTAAACCACCGCAGGCCAAGGCGTGGAGGGAAGGGACCAAGGGGGTTCATCCGTCAACTGCCCTGCAGCGCCAGCGGAGTCTGCTCACACGCCTTAGCGCCTGCTGGAACTGTGAAATTCACGTCCAGGCGGCTATTTCTGAGATGCCCAAAAACGAGAGGAGGGCCAGGCACCACAGAATCCCAGAAGCCCCTGCTTCTCGTTTACGCCAGGGCTTTCCACGCTCGGCTGTGGGTGCGGCTGCGTCCCACCCGGGACTGGCCCCGTCTCACCTCCCCCCAACGCCCCCGCTGACTTTGCCTGCCGCCCACCTTTTCACAGCAGCCCGCACCTTTCTCCCCACCACCTGGCGTGTAGAAACGCCTGCAAAACTGTGGGACAACGGGCGTCTGTCTTTCCCACCAGGCTCGTTGCTGCCGGGTTAGACCGCAAGCCCCAAAAGCAGTCTTTTCTTTCCTTCCTAGCAATGGCCTTTCTTTCCAAAGGCTTTCAGCCGCGGAAGTTAGCATTTGTTCTTCAGCCCTGGTTTCCCGAGAAGAGTCAGGAAAGGTTCGTGAATCACGGGAGATGTGGCATCCGAGCTGGGGTTCCAGGGGGTGGGGACAGAGATGAAGGCCAGCCACAGAGAGCTGACTAAGAAGTCCCAGGGCTGGGGTGTGTCACACCCCGGTACTCACAGGGGAACATCAGAGTGACCGAGTGGGAGCTTGTCAGCTCTGCGGACTCCCTGGGTCAGTCCCCAGAGCGTGGGCTCAGTGGATGTGGAGTGGGGCTGGGAAGCTATGCTTTCAACCACTCTTTTGGGGGGCCCTGGTATGGGCAGTTCTTGGGACTGGTTTGGGGGTTCCTGGGCAGGTTTCCGGGCAACAAGGCAGGAGGAATCAAATCCCATGAGTCAAGACCTCAGAGGACCCTGAACCAGATCGAAGGGGGGAGCAGGGAGTCCAAGGGAAAAAAATTAACGTCAGCCCCAAATCACAGGCTGATCACTCAGCCACGGCGTTCTGGTACCTGCCATGGCCTGGAGAGACCTCGGTGACATCTTGCCAAGTGAAGGGGCCGGACACAGAGGGCCCACACTGTCTGATTCCATCCACATGAAATATGCTGAGTAGGGAAATCCGCAGAGACAGAAAGTTGATCAGCGGTTGCTGGGGTTCAGGGTGGGGCGGGGAGTGACTGCTGCTGGGTTCGAGGCTTCTGTGAGGGGTGGTGAGAACGCTCTGGAAGTGGATGGTGGTGAGGGTCACACAGCCTCGTGAGTGTACTAAGTGCCACTCAGCTGTTCAGTTTAAAATGGTGAAGATGAGAAATTTCACAGTATGTGTATTTTACCACAACAAAAGGTAAAAAGGTAGCTGGGCGGACATTCACATGACCCACTTTCTAATGAGTAAGTGACGCTCCCCCCCATGCAGTCCAGGGGCCCCTGCAAACAGTGTTACATGGTATTTTAGATACATTATTTGGAAGGTGGCTCTGCTGGAGCTCTGCAGGAGACTTCTGCAGAAATTTTCAACAGAAACCAAGCACCTAAGGTGTAAAAGATACGCTGAAATGCACACACACCCTGTCCCAGGGCTCACAAAGGTGCCTGGAGGGAGGGCCAGCCTCGGAGTCGGCGTTCTGTGTTATTTGTTCTGGCGGGAGCAAGCAGGGGTGGAAGGAGGAACAGCAGACTCTGGGGCCTTCTGAGAGGGGCCAGCTCTCTGGTTTGCAGCACAGAGAGCAGAAGGAATCCTGGCCGGTGGAGGCCTGCCTGCAAGCCTCTGGGATGTGGCTTTCGGAGCTCAGCCTTGCCACCGCCAGTCAGTCTCAGGGGCTATGTCCTCTGGCCTTTGAAGAGGGCAGAGCAGCAGGATCCGTCCCAAACCAAGATGCAAGACCGAGGAAATCAGGGGCCGCTCTCGTGGCAGATGCTCGACTGCCATGGAGCCAAGACGAACACACAGGGACCCCCACAGCAATCTCTAAAAGCCATGCGCACCCAGCACGCGGTCCCTGTGCCCACCTGAAGGTGGGAGAATTCGACCCTCCCCCTGCATCGATGCCACTCCCCGCCGCCGCCACCCCCACTCGCGAGGGTGGATTTCGTGGGCAGGAACGTCGTCAGAAACGTCAGGGTAGCCGCTGGCCCCGAGGAGCGGGGATGCTAGAGAGCTCTGGTGAGTACAAAGGGCTGGTGTCCTCGCTCTCTTTCCCCACCGTGGGTACACGCTCTGATGGAGGGCGGACTTGATCCAGGCTCACTCAGCGTCCGCAGGAAAGGAGAAGCCAAGGAGAGCCCGCAGGGCCAGGAACCTGCCACAGAAGCCACTGAGTTAGCAGAAAGCCGCCTCCCTGCACATGAAGGAACGTCTCGCGTGGGACTCGCAGAGCCTTTCCAGAAGGTTGCGTTTGAAGAACCACCATGCCTCGATGTGCTGCTTTGGCTCCAGAAACCTAGAGAAACCCTGGCGGTGCGTTCTGTTCAGAGGTCCTCAAACACCCCTGAAACGGCGTGGTTCGAACCAAGTCCATTCAGTGTTCACTGAGCATGTTTTCTGGGTATAGAACTCGCCCAGGTGGAGCGGGGGACCAAACCCAGCACCAGGGTCAGTGCCCCGTAGAATGGAACTCACTGAACAAGTGTCTGCTGAGCAAGTGATTGAACAAATGAATGAACCTTTGTCTTCAAGAAATTCACAATCCAGTGTGGACGGCAAACCATACACACAAGAGGTTAATTATGGGAAATAAGGGTGTGAGAGGGAGTTTAGGACTAAGAGCCAACAGGTGGATAGGCTGGTACAAGCTCGTGGACGGGATGCTGGTGGTGGGTGGAAGAAAGTCTTCATGGGGAAGTTTGATCTCAAAGGAGGTGAAAAATAGGACTGCGGGGAGGGACGAGGGAGGGCGCGGGAGGGCGCCCCTGAGCCCAGCACGTCGGGGAGGACCCTGTGCCGAGCAGGACCCCCGTGGGAGACGGAAGAGGAAGGCAGCCTGGACGAAAGTGCCCCTCACCCACAGGCAGAGCATTTGCACGTGGTACGAGACCAGCCAATCAGGCCTGAGATCGGTTGCGATAATGTGACACACAGCACGGGCTGGAAAGACTGAAATCAGAGGGCGGGGACAGTCAGAGCGCTGGCGATGAGATGAACTTTGGGTGGGTCTGCGACTCCTCGGAGGATCCACGGAGAACTGTCAGCCCGCTTGCCAACAGAGGAAAGCTCTGCGCGCCCCAAAGTGTGCGTGAGACCTCAAGGGCGCCTGGCAACCCTAGATCCCATCTGCGGACTCTCTGAGGCCCAGGGACCCCAGGTTAAGTGTCCCTCTTTTAGGGGAACACCTTTCAGGAAAGCTTATGGGACCAAGCCAGATTCTTCGTAGAGGGATTCCAGAGGGATTTTACGGGGGGTAGGGAGAGGAAGGGCAGATGCATTGCCCTGAGGGTCACAGGTAGCTCAGGGAACAGCCCTTGGTGGCCGCAGCAGTGGCCCCAGCCACCCACAGGCGCTGGCTAGGGTGTGGCACATGCAGAGATGTCGAGGCTCCCAACCGAAGGTGCTAAGTACCTGTGCCATTCAACCACGCATGTCACCTGCAACACGGAACTACACGGGGCTCTTTGTGCGGAACCTGGTAAAAACGCAGGACTTAAACAGTGAGATGCAATGAGTACTGTGCATTTGACAAGGTAAAACTGTTGAATACATTTTCTTTAGGTTATTAAATCAAAACCACTCTAGGTCAGTACTTTTTCTCCATTGCGATTCATACTTTGGGGTCGGGTGTATGGTTTGATTTTCTGAAGCGTCTAAAGAAAGCCCATTTGGACCTTTCGCTATTCGATGTGTGGCCCCAGTTATAGGCAGCACCAGGGGGCTAGGGCGGCAGGGCCTGTGTCCCGACATTGAGTCGTGCATGAGGACTCATTCTCAAAAGTCCCGTGATTCACAGGTGAGTCCACGAAACACGTGATAAGGGAAGACCAACAACTTAGAATGACACACACACACCCGTGGGTGCAAAGATCCAATGATTTTGGATCTTTTTCTCTGAGAGTCTTGGGCACAACCTCTAGTAGGGAAAGAAAAATTGCTGAAGAGTTCCAAGCCATCAGTGGGAACCTATTTTGGTTTCATTTACCCGGAAAGCCTGTGGGGTCTCACCCCCCAGCCCCGGCGGCTGAAGGAGGTAGCACATTGTAGGGAACACACCCAAGAGTCGGGGAGAAGGAGTGAGCAAAAGGGCACCAGACCTGCAGACCCGGGGAGGAGGCGGCCCTGGCCAGCTTCCCTCCAGGTCGCGGGCAGGCTTGGGGCACCACTTCCAGAGGAAGACCTGAAGACGGTTTTCCAGAGACGTCCGGTAGATGGAATACGCACAAAACCTGTTCTAACCGCTGGTCTCAGGGGAGACCCAGCTGCTTTTAGATACAAGTTTTCCAGCCAGCAAAGCGCTGACTGGGAGAAGGCACAGGAGGCCTTTGAAGCTGAGCGTGTTTCCTTCGGGATGGGGGTGGGGGTGGGGGTGGGGTGGGGGTGGGGTGGGGGAGGAGGGAGGCCTTTGATGTTTCCGGGTGACCGATTCTCACATATCCATCTTCTGCCTCTAACTTGGCCTCCACGGAGCCAGCGACATCGGCTCCACCTTGTTGCTCATTAACCAGGAGGAATGTATGTAGGGCTTTTAGGGGCTTTCAAGAACGTTGCCATTGTAACAGAGCTGATTTATGGTCCTGCTTTTACAGCTCGGGCTTCGTTCAGTTTGCCCAAAGGAGTGGAGGCCGCCCTCAAACACAATGCCCCGATTACTCATGGATCCCAAATGAGGGACAAAGGAAGGAGAAGTGCAGCCGCCCCTGGGCTTTTTTCCGTCCCAGCTCCAGGGTCCTGGATAAAACATGGACAGCAAACCCGGGCGGGTTCTGTGAGGCAGCCACTCCTGCACCGTCTTCCTCCTTCCTGCACACCTCCGCCCCGGCTGCAGGCGGAAGACCCTGGCGCGTTGCTGAAGGGGTTCAAGGAGAAGCCGTGGGTGCCAGTGCGGAACCCCACACTCTAAGGCCATGGGGCAGTACTGACGGCAGGTGGGCAGCGTTTAGTCACTACGAGGATTGTTAAGAGTCGATACATTCTTCAAGAAACATCGAAGAGCCCCGGCTGGCGTAGCTCAGTGGATTGGGCGCGGGCCTGCGAACCAAACGATCGCGGTTCGATTCCCAGTCAGGGCACAAGCCTGGGTTGCAGGCCAGTTCCCAGCAGGGGATGCACGAAAGGCAACCATACATTGATATTTCTCTCCCTCTCTCCTTCCCTTCCCCTCTAAAGATAGATAAATAAAATCTTAAAAAAATAAAAAAAAAGAAACATCGAAGAATGCTTCTCCCCATTAGGAGGAGGTCGCTTTACCCTTGATCGCCCATGTTTTCTTCTCATACTGCCTGATGCCCAAAACTGCATCTGTTCAATTTCTAAACCAATTATTTGTACAGGGAGAAACGAACGTGACAAGCTTCAGAGCAAGGAGAGGAGCGAGCGCTCTCATTATCTGTATAGGTTTCTTCTGGGTCAGAATAAAAAGTTCGAAGGTAGAAATCAT
Organism: Anoura caudifer; assembly: GCA_004027475.1. Classification (NCBI taxonomy): domain Eukaryota; kingdom Metazoa; phylum Chordata; class Mammalia; order Chiroptera; family Phyllostomidae; genus Anoura; species Anoura caudifer. The sequence goes on from PVKU01005474.1 coordinate 103,334, forward strand.
GCAAGAAAGCAAGCCCAAAAGGCACCCGGCAGACCCCTGCGGGGTCAGCTGGGGTTGCCCCGAGGGGTCTCTGCAGGACCCATCTTGCTCCCCGCGGCTGCTTACACTGTTGATTTCACAACTGAAGGGGCTTTGGGGTTTTCAAAGGCGTTTCCAGGGCTCTTGCTCACCCCTTGCGCCAGCCACGGAGCGGAGAAGACACGGCCTTCTTCTTCGGCTGCTTCCTCCCACCACTTGCTAGGAGCACACTGCCTTCTTCTTGAACATCTGGATTTTAAACCTTTGTGTTTGTTAGACTACGTGCCATGTCTTGTTTTGTTTGTTGGCCTTCTTAGAAATGGCCTCCTCTTCTTCTGCTTTTTAATGTTTACTTTTATTTTTAAAAATTGTTTAATTAGAAATATTTTTTCCCAACATGGCATCAGCCCCACAGTTCGACCCCGTAGGAAAGGCAGTCCTGCACAGAGGACTGATTTTGCCAGGACCCTCCACCCCCTACCCCCACCCCCCTGCCCACCACCCCGTGAGGCACAGGGGTGTTTATTTCAGCCTGCTCCTCCAGGTATGGAAACGCCGACCCACCTGCAGGCACGTCTGGAGCCTGCCTGAGCTTGCCGCCTGTGGGAGGGGAAGCCAGTGTGTGGCCAGGTTTCTCCTGCAGGGCGTGAGCTCACACAGGCCAGCACAGAAGGGGGCTTTGCTCAGGACGCAGACCTCGGGGAGCTTCCGGCACCCTCCATGGTGGACCCCTTACTATTTTAGCTTTTGAAAATAAGTAGCCCCGAGGGGGAAGCTGGCTCTACATCCACACACAGAAATTTAAGTTTAACTTCCACGAATACAACTATTAACAAGCTGTCCCATTCACGGAGGAAGGGCTCCTACCAGCCGTGTGCGTGGCTACACCTTGAGCTCACGTGTTTCCAGAACCTTCCACTGTGTGCGCCTGAGAGCGTGTGTTTTATACAGCGAAAATAACACCGCACGACAAAGTGCCTTTTCCTTTTCTCTCCCGCTCTCATTCAAAAAATTCTTTCCAGATCTGATCATGGTAAATAAGGGAACTCCCGAAGTGGAAACTCCAGGGCTCCAAATGCAGAAGCACGTGGCCCCGGCGCTGGGAGGGTGGCCCTGGACCGCTGCGCCGAAGGCCAAGTCTGGTTGGGAAGCGCAGGCTCTCCCAGCAGACGGCTAAAGCATGCGTGGCCCTGGGCAGAGCGTGGCTGGGCCTCGAGCAAGGAAGCAATGAGTGGGAGGGGCCTCTGGGTGGGAGCAGCTAATCAGCAGAGATGAGTGGGTCCAGCAGCAGCACCATCCCGTGTGTCCGTCAGAAACGGCATGAGCCTGCCCCGTGGAGGCATGGTCTCCCCGATTATTGTTTTTCTGCCACATTCCCCTACCGGCCACTGAGAAACGTTCTTGAGCAGCCAAAAGGAAATTCCCCTGTAGAGCTTTGATTCCTGTGCACTTTGTCAAAAACATCGCTTTTCTAGAAAAGGCTGGTCTCTTGCACTGTGTGTGCCCATGGTGCCATCTCCCCCTGCCCCTTTTAAGAATGGCTGGGGGAGCCAAACCCACTGCACCATCAAAAGCCCTAGGTCTAGGTCAGACTCACGAAATAATGGCTCTAGAATGGGTTTGAAACTTGGCTCAAGCCATGGGTACTGGCTGTAGAAATACTTGGACGGGGGAACATGGTGCCCAGCAGGCAGATAAGGCCCCCGCCTCATACAGCGCAGGCCAGCCACCGCCCCCTCCCTCAGTCCCAGACACCCACCAGCACAGGCAGGAGGACGCGGCTGGTCAAGCTAGGCACTAGGAACATCACGACTCTCCTTCTAATTTGTGGCCTTTCTTTGTGAGCCTGGGCAAGGGAAGTGACATCTTTGAGTCCTGACTTAACTTTTCTATAAAATGGAAGCTTTAGAAGTTTCTGTCTCAGAAGGAAATAATTATAAGGCAAGTATAACACTTCTTTGTAAATCAAGGTCGAGTTCAGGAACCTGCAAGAATTGTGTCTTTGTTCCCAAAACTGCCAGGCTCCCACCAGCCTCCCCCATCCTGCCCTCAGCAGAAAGCCCCGGGCCTGCCTCTCAGGTTGGGAATGAGCCTCCTTTCCCTCCTTTCCCTCTTGTTCCATCCGTCAGAGCAGGGGACATCGCCACATGTTTGCACGGACTTGTGTCTGGTGCATGAGCACACTGGCCCTACTCTTGGCACGGCCACATCGGGGCAGTAAGAAATGATTACCTAAGCTACGTGGCTTATCACAAAGACCCCCTGCCTCGGTTTCCCCCTTTGAAAGGACATCTGTCCTAACTCCATGTTGGGGGACATGTGGATGCAGCCACTTCTCCATGGGTTCTGACTTCCTGAGAAGATGCGAGGCTCTGCCTTGTTTTTTTTTTACTTTGTTATTACATGCATCATTTCAGAAGAGGAGTAGGAGTAATGAGAACAGTAAGAGTTGGGAGGTGAGATTATAAGGAAAATTATACCATTTATCGCACGGCCAGATCACAGCCCTGAAAAAGTAGAGCACGGGAATCACGGTGATGGGGCTTTTCAAGTCTAAGTCCAACTCTCTGAAACCACTATCTTCCAAAAACATCACGGTGATCTCGTCATCATGACTTCAAACAGTCCTAATAAAACCCATAGAGAAAGGCACGCACAGCCTCTCGGGGGTGAGGGGAGGAGACGCCTTTAGAAAATTAATAGAAAGTAGACGAGCCATTACTTGCAGCCATCCTGTTGCTACAATAAATTATTACATTGTTGAAGGCTTTTATAAAATTAGATACCTCGGTAGCAAGAAAAACATGAAACCCTGTCTTGTTTATCGGAAGGATCAGTGGCAAGTGAAATAACTCTATCCTGGGAGGGGATTAAATTCTAACCTTTCCAAAAACCTGTCACGGGAATGAAAGCACCCATCTAAGGTGGTGCTTCGTGCCGGAGCCTGCGCCCGCGCAGGAGATGCACGCCGGAGATAGGAGCGCGGCTCGCCTGTTCCCGCAGGCCCCGAGCGAGATGATGTCTCTCTCCGCCACCTGCTCGTCTCCCATCCAGGCTGAACGGCGGCTTGGAGCCAGCAGCTCAGAGCAGGGAGCAGCCTGGCTGGTTTGAACTGGTTTCAAACGACACATGTCACTTCCCTATCACACATTTTGACAGCTCCCCTTGCAGATAACTGGGGGAAAATACCTGTGGTCTAATTTTAAATGCTCAGCTCTTTCCTTAAGGAGTGTATCAGCCACCTCGATCTAATTAAGTTCCCAAGGAAGCTTCTAGTCTGAGCGTCTCCCCAGACCACTGAGCATCAGGTAGCACTACTCACTGGAATTTGGTTTAAATGTTGGTCTTATGGAGACTAGAGGAACTGGACCTTCTGAAATATTTTGACAACTGATGTTTCTTCTTGTTCAAAAGAGCCCCTGCCTTTCACACCCATTGCTGGCAGCACAGATTCGACGACGAGACCCCGAAACAGCGTGGACAGCGTGCGGAGGGTGCCTTCAGGACCGCGTCCTTGTCATTCCTCCTGAAGCCTCAGGGAGCTGCCTGCTTCTTCACTGCTCTCCAGGTGGGAGAGTACAGGGGGCAAGGCCCAGGCCCAGACACTGCAGCCGCCAGGGTTCCCAAACCTCCTGGGAACGTGAGCTGGAAGAGCCCGCAGGCCTCTCACTTCTGAACGAAAAAACGGAGGGACAGACGGGTGTCACAGCTGCCCGGTCAGTGTGGCCCCTCCCCTACGTGGACTCTTTGCTGGTTTCCCAGCCCTCCCGCCACCATCTCCGAACGCTGCCTCGCTCCCTGCGGCCACCACTCTGAGAAGCCCGCCAGGACAGGCCGCATGGAGGATCAAGGCCCTGGCCCGCAGCTGCAGCGGAGCCACCGACCAGCAACAGCTTGCCGGGTGAGGGAGGAAGCCAGCTGACGATGCCACAGAACAGCGCTGACCTGTCTCCGGCAGACCCTACCCGAACTGCAGAATCCTGAGAGACAGATGGTGGATCTAAGCTGCGTTGCTTTCAGCTGTTTTGCTGCACAGCATTGGATAAGCAGCCACTATCTGAAGTGATCACCTATTTGCTTGTTTTCCATAATCAGCCTTCCCGTTCCCCCCAACCATTCCATTAGGACGTGAGCCCCACGAACTCACCCACCCTGTTCATTACGGGACCCCCAGGACCCCGTGCAATGTCTGACCCCAGTGTGCACGCAGCAAATGCTCCTCATCTGAATGAAGGAAAGAACGAATCGGTGAATGAACTCGAGCAGTCACATGCTCTGGCTGGTTAGGCCTCCACACCCAGAGTCCTGCTCCTGGTCTTTACCCTGCCCCCTTCCCCCGGGACCACCATTATTCTGCCTCCCCCCTCATCTAGCCTACTTTCCTACGAGGGACCAAAGGGGATGCCTCGTAGGAATTCAGGTCCTCAATCTGCCTGATTTACGCCAGCATCTGTCCTTAATTCCTAAGGAGCATGCTCAAGACTAAACCTCTCTCCAGATAATCAATCAGAGACTAATTTGCTATGGATACCAGAACAATGACAATGGATATTCAATGAGTGCTCCTGTGGGCCAAGCACTGCCTCAGCCCCTTATAGGTATCGGTTCATTGAATCCTCTTTGCAGCCCCGTGAGACTGACTTTTATAGGTGGGGGCATGAGAAGCAGAGAAGAGAGTCAGTAAAGGTCATGGGGCTGGTGACTGGCACAGCTGGCTGTTGAGGCCGGGCAGCGTGCCCTGCAGGGAGTGGGCGGATCAGGGGTCCTTCCTCCCCCCTCGGACCTGAGCCGGCCCTCTGTGCTTGTATCAGCCCTGAGCATGCTCACCCACCATCCCTCTCTGGTCTTGCTCTTTAAGGACTTGAGACTGGGCTGGAGGAGGATGCTCTCCTGGGACTCCTAGAGTGGGATCAGTCCCTTCCCCCAGGGCTGGGCAGGTCATGGAGTGAGTAGCTCATCTGCTTCTGAGGCCAGCAGTTTCCAGCAGAAATCCAGCCAACCCTTAAGGTGCGGTTGCCTTTTGGCAGAAGCTGGTGTCTGGGTGGAAAGGGAGACGTCTCCAGTGCCACCGAGAAACTCGAGCACATGAGACAAAGGTTCGGCCCGGACGGAAGCTGCCCTTCTGCCCGCTGTGGGGCGTGGCCTACTCTCAGCCGCGCGGCCTTCAGTCCAGGGCTGTCCCCAGTGAGACCTGGCATTGTGCTGGGTGAGCCCCTTCCCTCAGGCTGTCAGAAGAGCAGGGTCTAAGAACTGGCAGTGACCAGAAGGAAGGGGTGCTGAGTGTCCTCGGTGCCTGGATGAATTCATTTCCAAAGTGTGTCTAAAAAAGCTGTGGGGGCCCTGACCGGCGAGGCTCAGTTGGTTGGAGCACCATCCCGCAAAGCAAAAGGTCATAGGTTTGGTTTCCGGTCAGGGCACATGCCTGGGTTGCGGATTTGGTCCCTGGTCCCTGGTCCCTGATCAGGGTATTTGCAAGAGGCAAACCTTCAATGTTCCCCACACGGATGTTTCTCTCTCTCTCTTTCTCCCTCCATTTCCCTCTCTGTAAAAATAAGTGAATACAATCTTTAAAAAAACTTAGTTAAAAAAAAACCTGAGGGGTCTCCTACCCAGAAAGCAAAGAAAAATTCTTTTCTTTGTCTTACTTTCCTCTGTCCAGGCAGAAATCCCAGCTAAAGGGCACCTGCTAAGACGTAGGAGGCAAACACAAGGCCCGTGGGCCGAATGTGACCCTCCACCTGGTTTTATCCGGCCCAGCACCTTGTTTCTACCCGGTGGCAGCGCCGCCGAGATCTCGCTTAACTGTTAAGGAGTTGTTACATTTACACAGTCCTAAAGTTACATTCAGCCCTTTGAAGGCAACCACAAGGCTGGTGTGGCCCCCAGTGAAAATGAGTTTGACACCCCTGCGCTAAGATGACCTTTCGTAGGGGCCCCGAGGCCCTGGGGACTTAGCATGTTTGCACGGAGGTGGAATGAGCAGCCGTGGGGCCAGGCACACGGCAACACAGCGTCTGCCTCACAGGCTCGCTCATGCCAAGTTGGGAGCCTTTCATTGGCCCCCTGGCCATCACCCGAGGGCCCACATTCTCTCTGCAGCTGGCTTCCTGACACCGATAGGGATTGCGTGCCTGGACGGGGAATGGGTGTGGGGAGGAACCCTTCCCTCTGGGGCTTCAGGTCATAGCAAGACACCCGGGATCAGAGGAAAAACAGACGCCTCGATGGGCCTGAGATCTAGCACCATGTCAAGAATGAATCTTGCCCTGCGCCTGCCGCACAAGGGCCCAGCAGGAAAGCAGCCGGTATGGCTGGGCTGCTCACAGACACCCCGCACAATGGCCCATTCGGGTGGATTTCCGAGGGTCCAAGAAAAAACTGCACTCCTGGCGAATACGAGTAAACCTCCGGTGGAGCTAGAAAAAATGCTGCAGACACAGGTTCTCTCAGAAAGGGCCTGGGTACCCTTAATTAGCATTCTAAAGCACAAATAAAAGAAGCGATAATTACCCTGGTCTATGCCCCATGTTGCATTTACAAACACACCCTCCTGAGATGCTCTAGAAGACAGTAAGACTTTCTTCTTTATCACCTCCAAGGTGAGCTGAGGAAATTCTGACAGCTGTAGAGTGTTTACAGGTTCGAAAAGTGAGAGGAGATTTCACCTGAGTCTGTCGTTTTAAGCCCAGCAGAGAGACGAATTCTCCGGCTCCAGAAATCACGGCAGCTGAGGCCCCAGTTGCCGCTGCCCAGCTAGGTCACTTGCGCACACCTCTTAACCTCTCCCACCTCTTCTATCACGTAGGTTCTTTTGTATCACGTGTGGGCCATCAGGTGGAGTAGGTGGGGGCTTCCCACAGGGTCTGCACGGAGATGCCAGGGTTTGTTCTTATTACCGGTCCTGCAGGCATTAGGGTGAGGATGACATGAGGGCCTGGGGCCAAGAAGAGTCACATTCACCACGGTCTCTTGAATGTACTCAAAATGTCACTTTTATTACTGTGTACTTTTTATTCAAGGGGAAACTGAGGCTCAAACACCAGAGTGGGTTGGCCCAAGGCCACACTGCAAGGGAGGAGCTCCAGCGGGAGCCATGGAGGACAGATGCCTTCTGATTGCTAGTCCACAGGACAGCATCCCTGGTGGGGCAGATCTTTTTAACAACAGAACTTCTGATTTTTAGCTGGGCATATGGTTACTCAGAATAGAAATGATATCTCCTTTGCAAAGAGGTATAGTTGTAAATTAACTTCTGGCAAAGAGGATGCTAGAGGACGTGTGGTGTGCAGCTGTTCCCGTTTTCCAGCTGGTTGGTAGGTGAATGTGATGGCTGGAGCTTGAGCAGCCATTTTGGACCGTGAGGTACAAGCTAAGGTTGACAGAGAGGCAGAATAGAAGCAGCCAAGATGACCATGGGGCCACCATCTCAGCCCAGATTGCCTATCCTCGGACATTTATAGGAAGAAGAAGAAAAAACTCCTCTCTCACATAAGCCCACATTACTTTGGGTTTCCGGTCACCACAGCCAAATCGAATCCAACTCCATCTTTCTACGCATTCCTGATGAACCATCTTCAACCACCATTACTACTTTCCCCTATGTGATGGATGACTTCTCTTTCTAACTTTATTTTTTTTAATCTCACTGATTGCATGCCTTGATTTCAAGATGTCAAACTCTGGAAACAGTATAAAAATGGTAACCCACTTGGCAGTAATATAACCCCTATCCTGAGAGTAAACTCCTCCAGGGATTTCTGTGGTCTTAGAAGAAGGTAGCATTGGAGACACTTAAATGAATAGGCAGTGGGGTCCAATTCACTGTGACTCTTGGGGACAAGACCTTAGGCCCTCTTAGCCCAGAGGTTCCCATGGTCCCTCCAGAATAAGTGAATAGGGTGGAGCCTGTTAAGAATAATCACTGTGTCTCAGCTCAGAACCAAATTGCCTTAGCCAAGAAGTTTAGACACTTGGTGGGTTCAGTGTTTGTGTTTTTAAGACCCCTGATGAGTTGAATGGGAAATCTTGATGTTTGTCAAGTTTCTTAGAAAAAATTTAATCTTCCCATCTGGATTTTATGCACCCTAGAGAAAACACTCACCCGTTGTTTGCGAGGCCACCTGAGAATGAAGGGAGATCAGCACGTTGGGGGGTTTACAGGTGGGACTGAAGCCCCCAACTTTCCCCCTCTCCTCACCCTTCGGGAGACCCTTCACAAAACACCCACGTGTCAGCAGCACCCACCCGCCAAAGGCACACAGCTATCGGCAGTCCCCTTGTTTTTGGAAGGCTGAAAAAGTGTCCGTCCTTCGGAAAGTTCATAGCCATCCAGGGCATTTTATATCAGCAGGCAACTTCCCGCCTCCCCCAGCCCCCCCCCACCCCCCGCACCCACACTGACCTCACCGTCTCGTGCACGGGGACAGGCAGCCCCGGCCCTGACGTTTGCCCAGCTTTCCCTCTGAAGTCCTGCCAAGGAGGTGTTTGCAATTTTCCAAAATGCAAACCGGACAGGAATTACCCAAAGACATTCACCAAAGTCAACTAAATAAAAAAACAAAACACGGCGCTTAAAACATTCCAAATGCCAGAAGCATTCATCACAGACTGACTCTGCTCGGAGGACACAGACACGCGCACGCGGCTCCCCGCGCAGACGCAGTCTGTCCGCCACCTTCAGACGCCCGGGGGCGTGCGATGGGGTCTTTGCTGTGTTGATACCAATTCAGATGAGTACTAAAAAAAAAGGAAAAAATGCAATGTTGCAAGGAGCCATTACAAGTTCTACCTTGGACTCAAAATCCTTTATTTTATTTATACGTTTATTTTATCCTCACCCAAGGACTTTTTTTTTTAGAGAGAGGACGGGGGAGAGAGAGAGATAGACATCGATGCAAAAGAGAAACACCAGTTGGTTGCCTCCTGTACGCACCTGGACTAGGGACTAACCTGCAACCTATGTATGTGTATTGAGTGGGAATTGAACCCACGACCTTTCGGTTACAGGGAGATACTCCAAACCACGGAGCGACCCGGCCAGGGCAGACTCAGAATTATTTTAGAGTTCCATCCTTAAGCTCACACTTCGTCATCTGGCGATGTGTTTATACTCCAGAGAGCGGAGCCTTCGAAGCCCCTCAGGGAAAATGGCCAGGCTGATCAAAGGGCAGGAAGGCAAGGCCTAGGGCAAAGGCTGAAGGTCTGCAGAGCCGAGACCGGAGGAGACAGAGTGGAGACAAGCTGAACAGCAACCTGCAGGCCCGTGAGGGCTCGCACAGAGCACATCCTGCCCCTTGCCCACCCTGAAAAGACGCGAAGCAAGAGCTGCGGGAGCGAAGGCATCCTCTCCTAACACCGGCCGGGCGCAGGCCCCTGGGAAGGAGGCCCCGGCTCCTTCTCTCCACACCGTCCACACCGTTCCCAGCACAGGGGCCGCTCCCCTGGGCACGAGGCTGAGGGTCTCGTGAGGTCCAAGCCAAGGGGCTCGTGAGACGCATCTGCTTCTGTTGTGGCAGCAGGACACTGGTCCACCTCCCAGCCCAAGACTTGGTTGTGTCCTGCGCGTCCTGCGTGTTCTTCCCAAGGTGACGTTTTTTGGAGTCTCTGGAAGCCTGGGGACAGTGCTGAAAGCTCACGGGACATGGCTTATGGCCTGTGAAGTGCCAGCCTCACCCAAGCTGGGGCTTCCCGCACAGCTCCCCGGGGCTGCCAGCCACCAAGGTGACAGTGACACAGGCCCTGCCTGGAAGTGGGGACTGGAACGGAAAACAGATACTGTTTGCTAAACTCAAGCGAAATGCTTTGTGAAGGGGGGAATATTCCATTTATTTCAATGTCTTTCTGAAACACGGTTGCTTGGAAAATGTCCATAAAGACCCGTGAACCCCAAGAGGTCGAGGGCAGTTTCAAGGCCTGGTGAACGGTAGCTTCTTGCCCTTTATTTGAGTCGTAAGTGCAGTTCGGGGTCTGAGTGTAAACTGAGCCACTCATGCCCGGGGACGGCTGATGCCATTACAGATGCATAACAGCGAGGAAACCCAGAGTTACGATTCCCACGGCCGCTGTAACTCAGCCGCACCGCGCGGGCTGCTTGCGGCGCGCACTACCGAACGTCGTGTTAACTTTTACGGTCTCTGCTACGTACGTGTGATGTGAAAAGGTTACAGCGGGAGAGGGAGTCATAATTCTGCATTTTCTGATAGTTATGACTTGAAAGTGAGTTTAAAATGGCTACTTTTTTCCCTTTTTTTCCCCCTTTGTTCTGGTCGAGTCTGTTTTTCATCGTATCTTGGATTCACAGAACTATTTGGTGAATTCTTTATTTCAGTCCAGAGATTGACTATATACTTCTGTTCTGAAAATAGCCACTAAGAGCCTAGGATGGGGAGAGGGGAAGAAGGAGATACCAGGTGACTAGACACCCTTCCTGGTCTCGATTTCTCCATCTCGCCCAGGAGGTGCTATGGATACAAATAATCTTAGCACACAGTAGGGCCACAATAACCACACAAAAGTAATAAGCGAGCACCTGAGGGAGGGCGAGAAAGGGAAGGGCACAAAAACGCATTAACCCTCCTCTACAGTCTGTGGACATTATGTTACCCCCACATTTGATAAGACGGACATCACCCCACTTTGCAGATGTGTATCTTGGGGTTCACACAGCCAATCTGGCCCCCGGGTAGTGGAAGCTGGGGCTGCATTCACGTGGGAATAGCTAAAGGCTCATACTCTTTTCCACCACCCCAAGCAGGATTTTCTAGCATCCCAAGCTAGGTCTTGAAGACTATGTAAATTCTATTCTGAAAGCCTTTCTTTTTTGTTTTCCCCCTTACTAAAACAAAATATATTTGATATTAACAATTCAAAAAACAGCCCTGGCTGGTGTGGCTCAGTGGATTGAGTGCTGGCCTGTGAACCAAAGGGTCACCGGTTTGATTCCCAGTCAGGGCACATGTCTGGGTTGCAGGCCAGGTCCCCAGTTGGGGGTAAGCAAGAGGCAACCACACATTGATGTTTCTCTTCCTCTCTTTCTCCTTCCCTTCCCCTTGCTCTAAAAATAAATAAAAATAAAATCTTAAAAAACTAAAAAATTTCAAAAAAACAGAAAGTAGAAAGAAAAAATGCTTGTATGACCCCATTTCCCAGAAACTACCACTCTGAATTTTTCAGCATTTCTTCCTCAAACTATTTTGCTGAACGAGAGCTCTGGCTGCTTATTGTTTATCATACAAGTATTGTTCTTTTACACCAACGTGTTCACCAGCCTCCTTCTCCTTTATTGCAAACTGTCCCGGGTGGGGAGGGAGCGACAGTGGTGAGTGCAGGGCGAGGGGAAAGGTGTGGGGAGGCAGGCAGCCCACAGAGGGAGTGCTGGGTGCCCCGCAGGCCCCAGAGCCTGACCGAACCCTCTGAGAGCCAGGTGGGCCCCCGGAGGCCTGGCTTCCATAAGCCTCCTCTAGGCACACTCTCCAGCATGCAGACGGCAGCTAGTAAGCATTAAATACACCTGAACGGGAAGATGCTGGCATCTTCTGAGAGAGGAGAGACACCCATGCAGCTGGGCTTTGGGACCATTATCCAGGCAGCAGCCCTAACAGGCAGCAGAGGACTCGCAGGCTCCTGCCACATCCTCAGGGGAAGGTCCGGAATCCTCGGGAAGGCCAGGGCAGGGCAGGGGAGGCAGAAGGAAGAGCAGGGAGGGGCGAGACTCGACGGTCTCCGTGGAGCTGTGTCAGCTGCGTGATCCCAAACGGAACCAGGGGGCCGGGGAGCGCTCGGGGTGGCCAGGACCAGAAACACAACGGCCCCATTTCCTGTTTGACTTCGAGGCTCTCTTTTGAGACCAACTTCAGGTAAGAAAAACTTACATTACCATCCTGAGACAAATTTGCCAGAAGTTCATTAATTTGGCATGGCTCCATCACCTCCTACAGGACCAGGGCTTGGCACGGAATCATCTTTCCTCCCTCCCTAAAGCTGGGGCAGAGCGGCCGCTGACCCTGGCATGGGGGCTGGACCTCCCACGTGGTGGGCGTGAGGGCGCACTGACCCGGAGGCCTGCGAGTGCAGGGCGGGCCAACAGCCCCATGTGGCTGCGTGGATTTCCACCATGTTCGGACCGCCTGGGTTGTGGTTATGTACTTCCACCTTGCTTCCCTCGGAGACGGTGAATTCCGTCGGAGCGGAGCAGAAGCCACGCAATGCCTTTGTATTCCAGGCACCGAGCACAATGCCCAACCGAACAAGCACTCGATAAATGCTTCTTGAAGGCATGAACGGCAAGAAACTGTGTGTGTGATTTTATATATGCATATATAATATATGTATGTATGTGTGTATACACATATGTGGACACATGTGTATGCGTGTATACATAGATTCATCTGCATGTGCATGTATGTCGGTGTGTACGTATATCCATCTATTAGGTTGTACCTTCCCCAGTCTGGCGGTACCGCCCCCATTCCCAGCCAACTGACCTTGGCCACCCATCGGTGTGTGATCTTGCCGGAGAGGTGGGCCTCGCTTCATGCAGGTATTCTGAGAGAAATTCCCACAAATCAGTGAGCCCAATTCTAAGAGTCCCAGAGGAGTCTATCACTTGACCTGTATTTCACACACACTTTACAAAGTGCACTTCATAAAAATGTCAATTGGCAACGTTAAATTTATCTGCTTTCAAGTCCAAGTCTGACATATCGGTTCTGCTCAAGGTTGGGCATGCCTACTCCCTTCCCCTGCCATCTCTGCCTGTCCTCCAGGGCAGACGAAGCAAGGACTTCCCGCACTCAGGAAGTGGCGGAGCAGAACGTAGCAAATCCGTGTGAAGATGTTCCCAGACCCCCCACCACTGAGGCCCGAGGACACACAATAAGAATGACTGTATCATTCTGATCATGTCCAGCATAGAAGTTTTACAAAATAATGCAAGCAATTCAACATGTGCTCTATCAAACCAGCTAATAAATGCTTATCAATGAAGAGGGACATTAATATCAGCGCAGCAGAAGAAGGTGGGGCACTTAAAAGGGAGTTGACAGGTGTGTACCGTCAATTTGCTTCAGTAGCTGGGTCTTTGGTTAAGGATTGTGGCATTTGAGGGGTGGGGGGAGAGAGAGAGAGGTTTTGGCCGGTGGCTGGGGCTGCCTCTGCAGGGTTTTGCAGTTACTTCTGACAGGTGGCTGTCAGCGTCTCCAGTGGAGCTGGAAAACAGTTTGGGGGCGTATATAGCAAAGTGCCACAGACGAGGTGCCTGCAATGACAGAAATTCATCTTCTCACAGCTCTGGAGGCTGGAAGTCTAAATCAAGGAGTCGGCAGCTTTGGTTTCTTCTGGGGCCTCTCCCTTTGGCTGGCAGATGGCTGCCTTCTTACATCCTCACGCGGCTTTTTTCCTGGGCGCGTGCACCTCGGAGTCTCTCTGTGTGTCCACCCCGGTCTCATAAGGACCCGCCCTAAGGGCCTCATCGAACTTAATCACCGCTTCAGAGACCCTGCCTTTAAATGTGGTCGCATACTGAGGGGCTGGGCTCCCGGCTTCAACATACAGATGGGGGAGGGGTGCGGGGGACCCATTTCCGCCCCTAACGGGGTAAATACTCTCCGGAGCCCTGGACACAGCATCCCATCTAAGTTCTGTAGAGACTGAGGACCAGGAGTCAGAAACACCTGCCTCTCGGTCTTCCTCCCTGATAACAGCCAACTGGTCAGAAAAACAGATCCGATCAGAAAAACGGATCCGACCAGCTCTTTGCTCGGTCCTCACCCCAGGCGCAGAGCAGGGCTGTGAGCCTGGAATCTGTCTCTAAGAGACACAGTGTCCACCCCGGGAGAGAAGCGGCTCCCCCCACCCCGTGTAATTAATTCTCCACACTGAAGCCACCCCCTGGTATAGACCCCCACGGCGGCCCCTCCGCCCGTCTCGGGCCCTCAGTGGGCACAGTCAGAGCAGGTCAAGCTGACAGGTGGTTATGCGGACGCACGAATCCATAATTCAAAATAAACCCATCAAAACATTTGCTCTTACTTTTAACCCCATGGATCCCTGAGTGGAAGTATTAGGAGACAACAGAAGAAGAGATAAATATGGCAGACAAAAGTTTTCCCACAGCCTTTAGCCCCTGAAACATTCTAATCCCATTGAAGACATTTCTGCCCCGCCAAACGCTGCCCCTGGGGGCCGGGCTCCTGCCGTCCACCCCTCACAGTGCCCGGCCAGCTTCGTAGAGACCAGCTGCCTGTTGCTATGGCGATTTGGTTACGGAAGGGCAACGCGGGGCACCTAACCCAAGCGCTTTTAAACCAAACCACATGCTTATTAAAAGAAAGGAGAAAGTTTCCATTAAAATATCTGGGCTGATTACATTTGGAAACTTAATAACATGTCTTGACTCAAATAACTCCCATTGAACTGAGCCCCAGCAGGACTTAAAGAGTTCACCAGGGGAACAAATATCTCTGATGAAACTTGGCATCTTAACCCCGTTTAACATTTTAATTAAGAAGGGAAAATTCGGTGTCATTTGCTTTTCTTTGGTCTCCAGGAGCGGCAGGGGACACGCTTGAGAATTCCTCCAAGAGTACAGCGGAAAGAAATACATTAGCTAATTAGGAATGATGCAAAACATCTCTATACAAGACATATACACCGCTTCTTTGTTTCGCTGGCCAACTTTTCCACGGGCCCCCTCTTTCCAACAGTTTTCTCAGGGGAGGATGCATGGGTGTACCTTCTTCTTCTAAAAAAAATTGTTAATTGAGAGTTAAATTGTTGCTTGAGTCCGTTTACACAGCTAGAGAGAGGCGAGGAGGACCAGGGCACAAACTACAGCCTGGCTTTTGGGAAGTGCCCAGAATTTAGTCACTTTAGAAAACTTTTCCCCAAGCCTTCATGTCATAACCATCAAAAACTCATCATTTTTATTAGCATTTCCTTTTCTTAGCCAGACAGGCACCCTGGGGAAAGTTTCTTAGGATGACCCAGTTAGGTTGAAAATATTATCTTCTCTGTTTGCAGATGAGCCTGCCAGAGGGAGTTGAAAGGGGCAGGGAGCCCGGAGGGTCAGGCCTGGGGGCCCAGGGTGCGGGGCGGCAGCGGTCCTGTCTGTGCTAGCTGAGCCCACTCGGCTCGGCTCGGCAGGGCTGCTGGTTCGTCCAAAAAATTGAGATAAGAAATAGCAGCGAAATCAGTTTCATCAGAGAATGTGTCAAGGTTTTCGGAACTTCTCCAAATAAGATTCCTCCTTTGTTTTATTTTGCTTTGCCTTGCTTTGAAACTCTCAACCAACCCTCTCCCTGAGTTTCTTTGTACATCTGAAGTCTCTTTCTCCCCTGGACGTCTCTGAATTGACAAGTCAGCCCCGTGAGGTCCAGGGTTCATCTTCTGAGGGCCCCACCCTTCCCAGCACTGCCTGCTGCCTCTGGGGGCCCCCTGGGAAAGCAATACCCGTTCCCCTGTCCCTCCATCTCAGGGGCCCAAAAGGGATGGGGAACAACTGAACTATGTGTTAATTGCGTTAAGGCGCTTTCTCTAATGAAATAGTGGCTTTCTCCATAGCAACGGTGATTAAAAGATGCAGAATGGCGGCTCCTCCCAGGCCTGTCTGTCTGGGAAGTGATTGCCACTTTACAGAACAATTCAGCGCAGAGAGAAGTTTATTGTGCGCATTTTGCCTGAGCTGGCTGCTCAGGTCACTCTCCCCAAAGGCGCTTTCTCTCCCTCTGAGCGCTATTTTCCAGGCTGATCTGGGGGAGGGAGCCCTGGGATCTGTGCTGCCTGGTTGGGGGTGGCGGATGAGAACTGTGCGGAGCTGGGGGTGGGGAAGAGGGAGTGGAGTCTGCTCCGGGTTCCTTCCTTCGTGCGCCTGGGTTTGCGGCTTCAGTGTGAGCGAGCTCGAAGGAAGCCCCACGCTTCATTAGGCATCTTTAGAATGCTCATTGAGATGCCTGGAGGGGGTAAGGTAAACTCCCTTTCCATTTTTGTACATCTTTCCAAAGCACACAG
Organism: Anoura caudifer; assembly: GCA_004027475.1. Lineage (NCBI taxonomy): Eukaryota > Metazoa > Chordata > Mammalia > Chiroptera > Phyllostomidae > Anoura > Anoura caudifer. The sequence goes on from PVKU01005474.1 coordinate 119,357, forward strand.
CACCCCTATTTTATTCACCGTAGGGCGAATGATTTTCCAAGTTGGAGGGAGGGGGAAATAAACATCATCTGAACTAAAACACGCCAAACGGGGTGAGGTAACAGTCCCAACAGGTTGCAGGACCGCAAACCGACGGGTGGGGGTATCCACGGGTCTGGCCTCTCTGTCCTCCTCCTCTCACGCCCGCGCCCCCTTCCTCGTCTCCTCCAGGCAGGGACACTAACGGCAGGAAGGCTCGATGCCCCCAGACAGGATGCTGAGGCAGACGCAAAGCTTGTACACGGCCTGCCCCTCTGAGGCTGTAAGGAGGGTGACGATGACTGTGCTGCAGAGACCATGAGATTGAAGTTGCCAGAAGAGCCCCCCACCCCTGGCCCCTCATGCCCTCCCCCACCCCCCGTAGGTAAAGGCACATTTTGGAATATGAAAAGAAATTCAATATAACTGTAATTTTAAAACCCCCAAACTCAAGTCTGAACATATCCCGAAACACGTCCTCACTTTGTAACAGAATCAGATTTAAATGTATCCTATATAAGAGAGTAGGCCCTGGAGGCTGGTGGCCTGGGCCGGCGTCCTAAGTCTGCAGCTCAGCCGTATGACCCCAGGTCCTAAGGGACTGGCTCTCTCGGGTCCTCAGTTTCTCCACCTTGTGAAACGGAGAACGAGCATTATGTAAAGCATCACTTCCTGGAACGTAGTCAGTGCTCGAAAGGTGTAACAACTGTTACTGTTCTGATTGGACAGAGCAAGGGCCCATCAGGTTTGCAGGGCCCTCTGCAGCTCACACAGGGCTTCCACCTGCCTTCCCTCCAGTAATCTTCCTGAGGACCCTGGGCTCTCCAGGTAAGCCCCGGTTGTGCCTCGCTGGAGGCGGATCAAAGCCCCGGCACCAGACGCTGCCAGGTCAAGCAGAAAGGCCAAACTTCCAAATCTTGCCCTGGGGGCTGGAAAAGTTCTAGGCTGTGGGACACACGGGTGAACAAGACGGAGAGTCCTGCCGTCATGTGGCTGACAGCTCCGGGCCCCTTTGGAGAGGCCGAGGCCGCCTGGGAGGCAGAGCAGGGGTGGCTCACCCAGAACCCAGGGGGCAAGGACGGCTTCCCAGGGATGCTCTCTTCTATTTTGATTGATGACACTTAAAAGATAACTGCCTAAAGGTCCTTGAAGTGCTTAGATTTCTCTAGGAAATAAAAACCTATTTATACTAGCATAAAGTATAATTATTCACGCTTTCAGAGTGTTTGAAGAAAATTGGATGAAGGCCACAGATCTAAATATTTATAATGCCAAGGATTCTGTGTGCTACTGTGATTGGTTTTCTACTTAGAAAATAACTCATTTTTTATATATTAGTAATACTATTAACTCAAACTTTCTAGTCCCAAGGGAAAACTCCAAATTCTAAACAAAAGCTAATATTCAAATCCCTTTAGGCAAAGACCCTTCTAATTACACTTTGTAGGGTGGCACATTTCTGGGTATTTAATACAAATATGCAACATCCTCCAAAGGTATTTACCCAAAGAGCTGCAGGAGCAGCAGTGACAGAAAGACGAAGATGACATTTTCTGCAACACCAGGCTTCCTTGAAAGCAGATAGTCCCTCCTACATGATCATCTGCACCTGTGAAGTGTGGTACTTAAACATGGTCCAAGAACCAATGGCATTCATTTCACCTGAGAGCTTGTGGGAAATGTAAAATTTCAACACCTCCACCTACCCACCCATGCATGCCTCCTGAATCAGAATCACTTTAATGAGATCCCTAGGTGATTCATATGCACATTCAACTGGGAGAATTGGTGGTCTACACGGGGTTTGCACATAACAGAATGAAAAGACACATGACCACCCACTTATAGACTACATTTTCCAGACTCCCTTGCAGCTAGGTATAGTCATGTGACTAAGTTCTGAGCATCTGTTAGGTGATCAGAAGTGATGTGTGCAACTTTCAGGCACTAGCCTTAAAGGCAGGAGCCTGCCTTTCCCTTCTCTCTGCTCCTTTCCTCGCAGGCTGGATATGAACATTGTGGCAGGGGATGGAGCTGCCACCTTAAGTCACAGGATGGAATCCCCACACTGAGGATGGCAAAGCAAAGCAGAGGCCTAGTACCTACCTGGTAAGTATGCAGCTTATCATACCAGCTTCACCTCCAAATCACGACAACACATCTTTATTTCTATACCTTCTATGACACTACCGTCTGGTTGCAATCTGTGTATATGTTATTTCTCGTTAAAGACTGTGAGCTTTTTGTAGACAGTATGGGGACCAAATATTTTTATACTCACTACATTATTTGGTTCTATGCCTAGCCTATGATGAGTATGCAAAACTCTCAGTTAAATGAATGAGCAGACGAGTGAATGATGGATGATTTATTATTAAGAAGTACTCGCTAACCTCCCATGGGCCAAACATGGTATTCTAGGAGCTTCCATGAGGATAATAATGTTCAAAAATGCCAAATATGTTTAAACCCATCTGAAGTTTTAGTCACCACGCTCATAAAGTTGGCATGCCTACAGTGTAACAAACTATTGTCATTCCCTCTTATACAAAAAGTTGTTTGGCCTGAAGAAATGCACCCTGATCCAGGACATCTGAGGACCCTTCTATACACACGCCACGGGTACACACGCACATGAGCACACACACAGGTACACACAGGCACACACGTGCACACAACTCCAGGATGGGGGTGGGGAAGAAGAAGGGCATTAGACCGACCTTTCCTGAAGTCCAGTCCTCCTCCCCACCACACAGCCCTGAAAGCTCCATGTTCCCTCCTTTGGGAGTCTTCATTCCTAGAGGACGGAACGTGTGCGTCACAGAAACCAGCACAGGCAGTATCTCCGAGAGAGTTAACGCCGCCTTGGACTTGGCTGCGTCAGAAGGCGTGCGGTGGCAGCCACAGCAGTGTCCACGCGAGGCCTGCCTTCCGCCCTCAGCCTACGAACTTCTCTCCTGGCGGCGTTTCCCTTCCCTCTTACTGCCTCCTGCGTGGTTTCTTGGGCGTTGCTTCGTTAACCCTGCGGAGAGCGGCAACAGGACAGCCACTTCAGCCCACGCGCAAGATGGAGCTCCTGTTGGTCAAGTGTTTGCGCTGGGACTCCCCCGTTTCCGCAGAGGACGCTTTTTGGGTGACTGCTTGCTCCGTGTGAAGCTGTACTGTTTAAACAGCTTCGCAACATAGAATCAAAGAAACATTCTCATTCATCTTAGGCTATTTTCAATGATCACAGGGTAATATGATATATTGATAACATAAAGTGATGGATACATTCATGTTATTTTAAAGGGTAAATTATCATTGGCTCATATAGGTGGGAAACAAGTTAAGTGCGTTCCTCTCCGATTCTTTGCGATCAGTGATTTATTTTTCTACTGGAAAGTGGGAAGGAGCAGGGAGGTCTGGCTTGCTCATCGGTGGTCAAAGGTGAAGGAGCTCGTGCTGGTTAAATGCACTCAGTCGCATCCTAGACGGGAAAACAGAGCCTCAGGGGCCATCCTGGGGAAAACTGGTGACGTGGGGTATGTTTTAAATGATGCTATGGTACCAGTGTTTAACTTTCTGATTCTGATCATTGCATTGTGATTATGTGTGTGTG
>PVKU01005475.1:6358-75131 GCA_004027475.1 Anoura caudifer
TGTAGCTAGATTTCCTGTTTATCTCTCCTTACATGTTTGTTTTGGTGATCAAAAGGTGGTGGGATTGTTAGACATTTGTATTTTAGGTTCATTGATTAGTATAATTCCAATGAAGTTATACAAAATAATAGAAAGTCCCTGAATGTCTAAAAGTCGTTAGAGTAACAGCCCCTCCTTTACCTTGAATAGGAATATATATTAATTAGACAGCCTTAGAAATAAGAAAAGCTGGTTAGCTATTAAGCAGGTAGAAACAGTTACTATGAAGTTAAAGTTTATAGTACACAGAGAAACATTTTAGACAGAAAAGATAGATAGCTAAGTTGGATATCATAAAGGCCTTATTGCCTCTGCTCAATCTACCATATACTGTTGCCCTATGAACAGATTCTGAGAAATTCTAATTGTCTGATTTATGGGTATCCTGGTCAAAATAATCTTTGTTTAATATAACTGAATCTTTGAGAACTTTCGTACTGTTCCTGGTTACTTTTGTATTGATTTTTTCTGCTTAACTGATCATGTTATGCACCTGCGAATGTTGATCTATGCCAAAAAAGAAAATATAAAAATCCACTTGTGCTTGTAATAAACGAATCAGTGCTTCACCATCCTCTGAGGTGTGTCGTTGCCTGATCTCCACGCGCCGACGCCTTACCCACTTTTGGGACCCCCCTGGATCCTGCTGCAGCTGGACTGCGGCATTTGTTTGTGTGTTTGTATGTTTGTTTTTGCTCCCGTTCAATTGCATTTTAACTTTTTTCCTTCCACTTCACTTGTATTCCAAATAACTCCCTACACTTGGCCTTTTACTTTTTATTCTTTTTATTCAGATTATATATATTTTATCATCTTACTGCTTTTCTTAATTTTTTATTGTTGTTCAAGGTTGTCTCCATTTCCCCCCCATTACTCTCCCCTGCCCTGTTCAGCCCCCACCCACACGGTATTCAATCCTCCCCCATTGTCTTTGTCCTTGGGATCTTTATACATGTTCCTTAACTTGAGCCTTCCCCTTCTTTCCCCTATTTTCTTCCTCTCTCCTCCCCTCTGATTGCTCTAAGTTTGTTCTTTATTTCCATGTCTCTGGTTCTATTTTGCTCCCTTGTGTGTTTTGTTGATTAGGTTTCAAACCCCACACAGCACCCTTCCCTGGTCTTAATCCATCTTGCCATCTTCCTGAGCATTGTTACTATTGTTGTAAACTTTATTTTCTCTCACACTACGCCATGTTCTTATTCCTTAACCTCACTATTTCTCCATCTAACCTCACATAAGCCCTCTTATTTCTTAGTCAGCTCGCATTCCTTTTACCCTCTTATAACAGTCTCATTTCCTTTACACCTTTTATAAACAGTGCCTAGTTGGGCAAAATACCATGGTTATTGCTGTACTTCTCCAATGAAATTCCTACTTGTTCACTATTTGTACTTTAAATTAAATTGAGTACTCTCCCCCTGTTTTACTCAATTTTGCCTTCCCCCTGACCCACATCAGTTGAGTAAGGAATTTTATTTCATTTTTCCCCCTCTCTCAACCAGGGCTTTTACTTAACCCTTATTAGTTTGCTTCCCCCATTCTCTCAAAATCTTTTCTTTACTGTAGACATCTCATTGTCACTGCTCACTTTTGTACAGTATTCTTTTTCCCATTCCACCTTTATTACACTTCATTCAGCTGTCATTGCTATGTACCCTGTTGTGGTTTTTCTGCAACTTTGCTCCCATAGGTCCAAAACCTTTTCAATGTTACTTGAAGCCCCATAGTATACTTTTCCTTTTCTTTTTTTTTCTTTTTTAGTGTTTTTTAAAGTATTTTAATTGATTATGCTATCACAGTTTTCCCAATTTTTCTCCTTTTATCCCCCTTGCCCCCCAACCCTCCAGCATTCCCCCCACCTTAGTTCATGTTCATGGGTTGTACATATAAGTTCTTTGAGCCCTCTGTTTCCTATACCATTTTATCTCTTCCCATCTATTTTATGCCTACCAATTATGCTTCTTCTTTCCTGTACCTTTCCCCCGCTATTCCTCCCTTTCCATTTCCCACTGAAATCCCTCCATGTGATATCCATTTCTCTGACTCTGTTCCTGTTGTAGTTGTTTGCTTAGTGTATGTTTTCACTGTTTTCCTTTTCTTTTAGGTTCATTTGTTGATAGTTGTTAGTTTGTTGCCATTTTACTGTCCATAATTTTGATCTTCTTTTTCTTAGATAATTACCTTCAACATTTCGTATAATAATGGCTAGGTGATGATGAACTCCTTTAACTTGACCTTATCTGGGAAGCATCTTCTCTGCCCTTCTATTCTAAATGAAGGCTTTGCTGGGTAGAGTATTCTTGGATGTAAGTCCTTGCCTTTCATGACATCAAATACTTCTTTTCAGCCCCTTCTTGACTGCAAGGTTTCTTTTGAGAAATCAGCTGATAGCCTAATGGACACTCCTTTGTAGGTAACTGTCTTCTTTCCCCTTGCTTCTTTTAGGATTTCCTCTTTCTAGTTAATCTTGAGTAACTTAATGATGATGTGCCTTGGTATGTTCCTCTTTGGGTCCAACTTCTTTGGGACTCTCTGGGCTTCCTGGAAGTCTATTTCCTTTGCTAGATTGGGGAAGTTTTCCTTCATTATTTGTCCAAATAAGTTTTTGATTTCTTGCTGTTGTTCTTTTCCTTCTGGCACCCCTATAATTTGGATGTTGGAACATTTCAGGTTGTCCCAGAGGTTTGTAAGACTTGCTTCACTTTTTTGAAATCTTGTTTCTTTGTTCTGATCCAGTATTTATTTTTTCCTTTTTTCCAAATCATTGCTTTGAGTCCTGGCTTCCTTCCTGTCACTGTTGGTTCCCTGAATATTTTGCTTTATTTCATTTTGGGTATCTTTTATTTTTTGACCAAACTCAATCAGATCTGTGAGCATTTTAATTACCAGGGCTTTAAATTCTCCATCAGATAGGTTGGCTATGTCCTCATTGTTTAGTTCTCTTTCTGAGGTTATGCTCTGTTCTTTCATTTCAGCCATATTTCTTTGTCTTGGGGCAGTTGATAAAATATAAGGGGGTGGAGCCTTAGGTATTCACCCAGGCAAGGCAACCCTCTTTGCTGTGCTGCAGAGCTGCCTGTGGGGGAGGCACCAGAGAGGGAACAATGCAGCTCGCCTGCTTGTCCCTAGCACACTTTCTGTCAGTCTCTTGGGTGAGACTGGAAGTTTCTCCCAATGTAGCAACTGGTGTATCAACTCTGAGTCTCAGTTACCCCTTAAGTCAGCACCTCCTTTGCAGCTTGCCCAGCCTGCTGCCTCACCACAGCCAGCCCCACCCCCAAGGTCCGCCAATTCACCACATTTTTCATCTTTTCATCTCCAGCTGGCCAGCACAGTCTGCTGCCTTACCGGTCTGGTTGTTCTGATTGATTTTTTCTTTAATTCCTTGGTTGTCAGAGTTCCATGCAGTTTGATGTTTCTGTCGCTTCTGGTTGTTTATTGATTTTAGATTGGTTTTTATCCTCCTTTTGGTTGTGTGAGGAAGTGAAGGGTTTCTACCAATGCCTACATCTTGGCTGGAACTCTACTCTTCCTTTTCTTACCCCTTTGTTCTCATCGCCTTTCCATGTTTTACTCACATTTTAAATTGTGTTCTCTCCCTTTCTTTACCTCGGTTCTATCTCTACTCTTATCAATTATCTTCCCTCTTCCTACTCAATACCATTTTCTCCTCTTTTAGTCATCTCAAATTCCCTTTGTCATATCTTACAATATTTGTAACCTCTCTTCATTTTCATTAATCTTTGCTCAATTGTGGTTGATATTGCTGATAGTAGGAGAGTTCCTTTTGCTAGCATAGGTTTGGTTTCTGATAATACTGCTTTGTTAACCAACACCTATACAGCAGCATACAAGGCTAGGCAGGAGTTGTGACTACCAGTAAGTCTGCTAGAAGGGAGAGCACACCAACAACAAAAAAGCCACCAACAAATAAACCCCAAGTATAATAACAGAGCCCAGACAAATGGAAAAAAGGGCAACCCTAGAGCATCCAGACAAGGAGATCAAAGTGACCACACCAGTGAGACCTACAGAACTCCTAGCACAGATGTCAACCCCACAAAGAAGGGCAGGCAAAACCAAGCAACCTGAGACACAGGGGGGGGAAGTGTCACCTAAAATGGGGAGACAAAGAAAGAACCCCCAACCAAAAGGAAAGAAAGAATCCTCAGTAAAAGAGCTAAATGAAACTGAGGCAAGTAATCTATCAGACATAGAACTCCATAAAATGGTTATAAGGATGCTCAAGGAACTCAGTGACAACTACAAGGAATTGAGTGGGAACTATAGCAGAATGAAAAAGGAAGTAGAAACTATAAAAAAGAACCAGGTAGAAATGAAGAATACAATATCTGAAATAAAAAATTCACTAGAAGGAATCACAAGGAGGCTGGATGAAGCAGAAGACCAAATCAGTGAGCCTGGTAGACAAGGTAGAAAGAAATACCCAAGTAGGGCAACAACACGAAAAAAGACTCAAAAACTGTTAGGATAGCTTATGGGAACTTCAAGACAACATGAAATGTAACAACATTTGCATTATAGGAATACCAGAAGGAGAAGAAAAGGAGCAAGGCATAGAGATCCTGTTTTAAAAAAGAGACAGAAAACTTTCCCAAGTCAGACAGGGGAAAAGCCACACAAGTTCAGGAAACACAGAGGGTCCCAATCAAGATGAACCCAAGGATGTCTACTCCAAGACACATCACAATTAAAATGCCAAATTTTAAAGACAGAGTGATAATTTTAAAACCAACAAGGGAGAAACAGATAGTAACATACAAGGGAGCCCCAATAATGCTAGCAGCTGATTTCTCAACAGAAACACTACGAGCCAGAAGGGAATGGCAAGAAATATTCCAACAATGAAAAGTAAAGGCTGGCAACCAAGACTACTCTATCCAGCAAGGCTCTCAATTAAAATGGAAGGTAAAATAAGGGATTTCCCAAACAAAAGAAGGCTAAAGAATACACCTCCTCCAAAGCAGCTCTGCAAGACATGCTAAAGGGACTGCTATAAGAAGATGAAGGAAAAGAATGAGAGAGGAGCACATGTACAAAAGGAAAAACCAAGAAATATGTACCTATCAATAGTAACCTTAAATGTAAATGGATTAAATGCTCCAATCAAAGACATAGAGTAGCTGAATAGATAAGAAAACATGACCCACACATTATGCTGCCTATAAGAGACCCACCTCAGAATGAAAGACCTATAGAGACTGAACGTGAAGTGTTGGAAAATTTTTTTCCAATCAAATTGGACAGGAAAAAAAGCTGGAGTAGTAATACTTATAACAGACAAAAGTGACTTCAAAACAAAGGCTATGAAGAGAGACAGAGAAAGTAATTTCATAATTCTAAAGGGAATAATCCACCAGGAAGCTATAAACATAGTAAACATACATGCACCCAAAAGAGGAGCACCCAAATATACAAGGAAAATCTTGGAGGACTTCAAGAAAGATACTGACAGCAACACACTCATAGTAGGGGATTTGAATACCCCATTGTCAACAATGGATAGATCTTCCAAACAAAGAATTAACAAAGACATTGTGGCATTGAACAATGCCCTAGATCAAATGGACTTAACTGACACATACAGATCATTTCACCTCAAAGGAGCAAAATATATGTTATTTTCAAGTGCACATGGAAGATTTTCAAAGACAGACACATGATAGGACACAAAACAAGCCTCAACACATTCAAGAAAACTGAAATCCTATCAATCATTTTCTCTGACCACAAGGGACTGAAACTAGATACCAACCTCAAGGAGAAAACTCAAAAACATTCAAATGCATAGAGACTGAAAAACATGTCTTTAAACAATGAATGGGTAAACAATGAGATCAAGGATGAAATCAAAAAGTTTCTAGAAACAAATGAAAATAAGCACACAACAAACCAAAACCTATGGGACACAGCAAAAGCATTCCTGAGAGGGAAGTTCATAGCAATATAAGACTACCTGATAAAGACAGAAACATTTCAAATTAATGACCTAGCCCTACATCTACAATAACTAGAGTAACAACAATAAATACAGCTCAGAGCAAGTGGAAGGAAGGAAATAATTAAGATCAAATCATAATTAAATGACATAGAGACTAAAACAACCTTTAGCCTTGGCTGGTGTAGCTCAGTGGATTGAGTGTGGGCCTGCAAAACGAAGGGTCACTGGTTCAATTCCCAGTCAGGGCACATGCCTTGGTTGCAGGCCAGGTCTCCAGTAGGGGATATATGAGAGGCAACCACACGTCACTATTTTTCTCCCTCTCTTTCTCCCTCTCTTTTGTTCTTTCTAAAAATAAATAAATAAAATATTTTAAAAATATATATGCACAAATCAATAAATGTAATATACCATACCACATAAACAATACAAAAGACAAAAACCACATGATCATATCAATAGATTTAGAAACAGCATTTGATAAGATACAGCACCCGTATATGATAAAACACTCTGCAAAGTGGTAATAGAGGGAGCATTCCTCAACATAATCAAGGCCATATACAAGAAACCTACAGCCACTATCACATTCAATGGGCAAAAATTATTAAAAGCTTTCCTACTAAGATGAAGAATAAGACAAGGATGTCCACTTTCACCACTTCTATTCAACATAGTATTGGGAGTTCTAGCCACAGCTATCAGACAAGAAAAAGAAATAAAAGACATCCAAATCTGAAAGGAGGAAGTAAAGCTGTCACTGTTTGCAGATGATATGATAGTATACATAGAAAATCCTATAGACTCTCCCAAAAAACTGCTCAACCTAATAAATGAATTTGGTAAAACAGTGAGATACAAAGTCAATATTCAGAAATTGAAGGCATTTTTGTACACCAACAGTGAAATATCAGAAATAGAAATCAGGAAAAAAATTAATTTGCTATAGCAACAAGAAAAGTAAAGTACCTAGGAATAAACCTAACCAAAGAGGTAAAAGACCTGTACACAGAAAACTACACAACACTGAAGAAATTAAGGAAGACACAAACAAATGGAAGCATGTACTGTGTTCATGGATTGGAAGAATTACCATCATCAAAATGTCCATACTACCCAAAGCAATCTATAGATTCAACGCAATCTCTATCTAAATACCAATGATATATTTCACAGATATAGAACAAATATTTCAAAAATTTATATCGAACCCAAAGAGCCCCTGAATAACCTCAGCAATTTTGAAAAAGAAGAACAAAGTAGGAGGGATCCCAATACCTGATATCAAACTATATTACAAGGCCACTGTAATCCAAACAGCCTGATATGAACAGACACATGACAAGTGGAGCAGAACAGAGTCCAGGAACAAACCCATGTCAATATGGTCAGTTAAAATTTCACAAATATTGGCTTGGCTTCTCCACACTGTGGGGCTACTTAAAGTTCAACCTTAAAATTCCTTGTAACATTACAGCAAAATATATTTTGCTATGTATAAAGTGCACTTTTTTGCCTAAATTTTTTAGGGAAAAACAAGGTTGTGCATTATAAATGGATAGTATTAATTCTGTATGTATATAAATGTCTTTAATTATTTTATTTATGCTTATGCATTACAAGTGCAACTCTAGAAAGTAATAACAGTATCAGTATGCAAAATAATACCCTGAAATGTGATAATAGGTTTTGTGTCTAATAAATATAAGTTCAAAAAATTGAATCAAAAATTAAAATGAAAGATTTGTTTTTCTGAAAGTTTGAGCCAAAAATGTAGGTGCTTATTATACCCAAGAAAATATGGTAAATTTAAGAAAGCCTCTATGATCAATTGCTATCCTTTTGTTCATGTAAATAATCAGATTGAATTGAAACTGGACTTAACACAGTAAATATATCAGTCTTGATTTAGCTCTTTGATGAAAACTGGGGTAATTTTTTGAAAAAACTGTACTTCAATAGATCTCCAACTGTGAAAATGAGACTCTATGTCAGTGAATTATCTGTAAAATTTTATTTTTTCACTTATGAACTAGACTAGATGTTGAATTTTTCTAATTTTCTAAAATGTTTTGGTTACAACCTTCTAATGTCCATAGAGATGGAAGATAATGGACAGTGGGGGTTTGTAACAGTGGAAAATTGTAACCCACCCCACCATTCTTTTGACATTGTTTCTTTAAGTTCTGACTTTGACTAATATGTGGCTTGTAGATGAGCAGCATGTTTGTATAAGAATCTTGGAAACAACTTCAGAAGATACAGACCCTGACCTTCAGGCATCTTAGCTCCAGGAGACTGGTTGACCTTCAACTGTGGAGCCAGGATGACATTAGGCCGAGATGACATGAATCCATTATGGCTAAACTAGGCTGATGCATACCAAACCATCACTTGCCTTATTGGAATGGACTGTGCTAGTCTGCACATAGAGAATTCTTCAGCCCTCTCCTTATAATAAAAACCTCTGACACCAATGAGAGGTGGAGATGAGCTTTGTGACATGAGTCCCCCATCTTCCAGGAGATGGGCTTTGAGATGTGAATGCTTCATCTTCCAGATGGCCAGCATCTGCAAATAAACTACTTTCCTTTACATCCACACCTGCCACTCTAGTATTGGCTTTCATAGCAGCAGGCATCTGGACCTGAATTCGGTTACAGTCTCAGAGATTTTATAAATTTGACTCCAAAGGCAAGTGAAGTAAAGGCAAAAATAAGTGAATACTACTATGTCAAACTAAGAAGCTTCTGCACATCAAAAGAAACCACCAATAAAACAAAAAAGCAGCCAGTCAAATGGGAGAAGGTATCTGCAAACAACAGCTTCAACAAGGGGTTTATATCCAAAATATATAAGAACTCATACAACTCAATAACAAACAAATAATCCAATTAAAAATTGGGCAGAATACCTGAACAAACACTTCTCCCAAGAATACAAATGGCCAACAAGTATATAAAATATGCAGAAACACACTAGCTATTAGGGAAATGCAAATCAAAACTACAGTGAGATACCACTCACACCTGTTATAATGGCTATTATCAACAAAATTAGTAATAACAGTGTTGATAGTTTGGAAGAAAAAGGAAACCTTACTCACTGTTGTTGGGAATGTAAACTGGTATAGCCACTATGGAAAACAGTACGGAAGTGCCTCAAAAAATTTAGAACAGAGTTACCATATGACCCAGCATCCCCTCTTCTAGGTATCTTCCTAAAAATTTTGAAAACATTTATTTATTCACAAATACATATGCACACTTATGTTCACTGCAGCATTATTCACAGTGGCCAAGAAATAGAAACAACCAAGGTATTCTATAGATGGCTGGGTAAAGAAGATGTGGTGCATACATAGAATACTACTCGGCCATAAGAAAAGGTGAAATACTGCCATTTGTGACAACATGAATGGACCTTAAGAATATTAAGCTAAAAAAAATCAAGCTAAGTGAAATGTCAGTCAGAAAAAAGCCAACAACCATGTGATTTCACTCAGATGTGAGATATAAAACTGAAACTCACAAAGAAGCAAAATATAACCAAAGACACTGAAATTGAGAGCAGGCTAACAGTCACCAGAGGGGAGAGGAGAGGGAAGATCAGGGGAAAAGGGGAAGGGTTTACAGGAACAAGTATAAAGGACACATGGACAAAAACTAGGGGGGTGGAAATGAGAGGGAGGTGGGAAGGGCTGGGGTGGTGGGCTGGGATGGGAGTAAAAGACAAAATTGTACAAGAACAACAATTAAAATAATTTTTTTTAAAACTGAAACTCACAACTTTTCAATATGGCTGCAGGGCCAGTAAAAGCTGCACTCACTTGCTCCCAACCCCAAACCAAATGTACAGCTAAATCACAGAGCAATAAAACTGAAAAACCAATTGGAGGCTAGCTGATCTGAAATTTTGTAACCAAGAATTACAGAAGAAACTACATAGAGACTGGTAAGAAAGGTGGAGATGCAGAAAGAGATAGCCCCTGCACACAGGTGCTGCAGTGGATGAGAACCTGAAGGTATATCATAGATGCAAAACTCCCTGCTGCTAGGAGCATAGGGTCTCAACCCCACACAGGGATCCCCAACCCAGAGCAACAGAGATGGGAAGAGGAACCTATGTGGCATCTGGCAGTGGGAATCCCCTACAGTGGGGATTTAGTCTCCCTGTAGACTCAAACTGCATGTTCCTAGGGAAGCACAAGCCTGGGGAGTTTGAGGTCAACCAGGCTGTCATTGTTGGTTCCTGTGTAGGGCTCCCCTGGCTATATCCAGCAGTAACTTTAAGGAGTCCTCTATTTTCTGGGGAGGCTTCTGGCAAAGACCCAGACAGTAACTAAAGTGTGTGGTTTGGGAAAGAGAACAAGTTTCCCCTACCTACAGTGCACAGATGATGCTCCTTTTCCCACCCGTTGAGCCACTAGGCCTGCCCTGTCCTGCTGAATTTGGAAGCACAGGGAAGATGCTCAGGGCTGAAACTTTCAACCTTGTCTTGCCAAGTTCAAAGCCTGCATGGACCTTGGGCTTTTGGCATTGCCCTGCTGAGGCCAGCTGCAGGGAGAGATTGAAGTGCCACATAATGCTAACCTTCAGCCTTACCCTGCTTGGTTCAGCAGCATAGGGGACCAGAGAGCCACAGAGAAGTGGGATTTTTTGGACTGTCTTTTGGAAAGGATTTTGTCCAGAAGCCAGGAAAGCAAGGGCTGAGTTGTGTGGCTACATTGCAAAGAAAACAAATGCAAGCTCCCTGAAAGTTCATCCCACGCTATCCCAGGAAAGAGAAGTGCCCACTCCCCTCCTACAGGCTTGTAAACACCACCCACCTCAAAGGGAGACTGTTTGGATCAGCCCTGCTAGATTACAGATACCCATGCAGATACCCATGTTGGGTGTAATTTTGTAAAGAGAAGGGAGAGTAGCTCAAGGCAGGGATGTTCAAAGTATCAGGCCCTTGGAGGCTATTGTCTGCGACCAGGATGAAGTACTTAGCCCCCTTCTGCAGGCTGGGCTGCCACAGTTGCCAATGGGAGACCCTTTTGATCTATTCCCATGAGCCCAGGGTAGCTGAGCTTGCTCCTGCGAAGAATATGGCTGTCTAACCCAACCTGAACTTGCAGTGAACCCTCCTAGCAGGGAAATAGAGTTGGAGACTGGAATAGATTGAGGGATTTGGCTTTGATGCAGGGGCTACATTTCCCTAATTGAGTGCCTGACTGAATCATTCCCAGGTAAAGGACCCACTACCCCTATCAGGGCTAGCCTGTGCTCATCCTACAGGCTCTCTTTGGAAGGCTCTGGAAGAAGACCAGGTAACGTCAGGGGGAGGTGCAGTAGTTGACAGGTGGAGACGGACATCAGGGAGCCTCAGTCATTTTACAAATCTTCCCCCCGACCCCCGGCTGTAGGCTGGAAGAAGTTGACACTTTTACACAGATTGGCCCCGCCCCCCACACTCAGATCTAGTAGATGCAGACACAAACAGTGAACAACATAGTAGCTACAGACTTCTTAGAGTTTATAGCTGGTTATACACAATGTCTGACAGTGACCTATACCTAACCCCCACCCAACTGGACCCAGAACCAACTCAACCGGTGGTGGGCTTCAGACCACACCACAGCTTGACCTAAGTATCCACACAAGAAGCACATGCAAAGGGGGATTTCTGCAGGCACCAGAACACCTCTGCATCAGGGACAGCCCAGCATGTTATCTCATAAATAATGATCCAGGTTTACCCATGTAGTCATTCAACCTGAAGGATTAATGCCCCCATGAAAGGTCCTATAGTACTCAAGCCTCTGCTACAAGAGGGTTGTGCACATAACCCACAAAAAAAATCCTGAAGAACAGAGGACAGGTGATCTTGAAAACTGTGTCACCAACCCCAGTAAGACACCTTCATCATAAAACCATCAAAACAAGTTTGGTAATCATAGCAGTCTGCCTAATACACATATACAACATAGGGAGACAAGAATAAGCCATAACAAAAGAATAGAAGAAATTCCCAGAAAGAGAATTTTTTACATATTTTAATGATTATGCAATTACAGTTATCCCATCCCCCCCTTTATTCACCTCTGCCCTGCGCACCCCATCCTACCTGCATCCCCCACCTTAGTTCATGTCCATGGGTTATACATATAAGATCTTCAGCTTCTACCTTTCCTATATTATTCTTAACCTTCCCCTGTCTATTTTCTGCCTACCATTTATGCTTCTTATTCCCTGTATGTTTTCACCCCTTTTTCCTCTACCATTCCCCACTGATAACCCTCCATGTAATCTCCATTTCTGTGATTCTGACCCTGTTCTAGTTGTTTGCTTAGTTCATTTTTTGTTGTTCTTTTGCTTTACGTTCATTTGTTGATAGTTGTAAGTTTGTTGTCATTTTACTGTTCATATTTTTATCTTCTTTTTTATAGATAAGTCCCTTTAACATTTCACATAATAATGGCTTGGTGATGATGAACTCCTTTAACTTGACCTTATCTGGGAAGCAGTTTGTCTGCCCTTCCATTCTAAATGAAAGCTTTGCTGCATAGAGTCCTACTGGATGTAAGTCCTTGCCCTTCAAGACTTCAAATACTTATTTCCAGCCCCTTTTTGCCTGCAAGTTTTCTTTTGAGCAACTAGCTGAGAGTTTTATGGGAACTCCTTTGCAGGTTGTCTCCTTTTCTCTTGCTGCTTTTAAGATTTTCTTCTTCTCTTTAATCTTGGCTAATGTAATTATGATGTGCCATGGTGTGTGTTTCCTTGGGTTCAACTTCTTTGGGACTCTCTGAGCTTCTTGGACTTCCTGGAAGTCTATTTCCTTTGCCAGATTGGCAAAGTGCTCCTTCATTATGTTTTCAAATAAGTTTTCCATTTCTTGCTCTTCATCTTCTCCTTCTGGTTCCCCTATGATTTGAATGTTTAAAGTTCTCCTGGAGGTTCCTAAGCATCTCCTCATGTTTTTGAATTCTTATTTCTTCATTATGTTCTGGTTGAATGTTTGTTTCTTCCTTCTGGTCCAAAGTATTGATTTAAGTCCTGGTTTCTTTCCTGTCATTGTTGGTTCCCTGTACATTTTCCTGTATTTCACTTTTCATAGCCTTCACTTTTTCCTCTATTTTACAGACATACTCAACCAATTCTGTGATCATCCTGATTACCAGCATTTTAACATACAGAAATTAGTTGCATTTTTGTATACCATTAATAAACTATCAAAAAAGGAAAACTAAGAAGAGAATGTTATTTATAATTTCATCAAGCAAAAAAAACCCTAGAAATAAATTTAGCCAAAGAGGTAAAAGACCTGTACTTGGAAAAGTAAATGCACTAGAGAAAGAAAACAAATTAGAAGCAAATGGAAGAATATATCATTTTCATGGATAAGAAGGATTAACATCAATACATTTTCATACTGCCCAGTGCACTCTATAGATTCAATGCAATTTCTATCAAAATACCAATGGTTTGTTTTGCAAAAATATAACAAATAATAAAAAATTTACATGGAGTTACAAAACAAAATCCCTAAGGAGCCCAGAAATAAGCCAATGCATATATGGCCAATTAATATTTGAGAAAGAAGGCAAGAACACAAAATGGGGGTGAAAAGTCAATTCAATAAATAGTGTTGGGACTTCCAGCCAAGATGAAGGCATAGGTGAACACACTGTGCCTCCTTGCAAAATGAAAATTAAACACAACAAAGATTTAGAAACAAGAAAATAACCAGAACTGATAGAAAATTGAACTGTACAGAAGTCCAACAACCATTCATCCAGACTGGTAAGAGGGGTGGAGTCACGGCAGGAAAAAGTGGAGGTTGGTGGACCCGGTGCACAGGCGGCAGCAGCAGATGGAAGTCCCCAGGCATGCAGGCAGTGGCTAGCAGACCCCAGGTGCACAGGCAGTGGCTAACAGACCCCAGGCATGGGGTGGCACCAGTGCAGACCCAGTGAGGCCGCACAAGGCAGCTGGCTGACTAGGTGGTCACACATTCATGCACAGATAATGCAGGTGAAGGGGAAGTGGCAGAGGGAACTGGAATCCAGGAGAGAGTGGAGCAAGTGCCATTGTTCTCCCTCAGACCCCGCCCCCACATACAGCGTCACTAACCAGAGACTGGGCTGCCCTGCCTGGGGAACATCTAAGGCTCTGCCCCTCACTACGTAACAGCCATGACCACAACAACAACAACAAAAAAAAAAAAACCAAAATGGCTCAAATGGGAGAACAAATCAAAGCCCCAGAGCCAATTTATCTAAGCGACCAAGAGATAGCCAACCTATCAGATGCAAAATTCAAAGCCGTGGTGATCAGGATGCTCACAGAATTGGTTGATTTTGCTCACAAAGTAGATGAACAAATGAAGGCTACAATAAGCGAAATGAAGGAAAATGCATAGGGAACCAATAGAGATGGGAGGAAAACTGGGACTCAAATCAATGGAGTGGACCAGAAGGAAGAAAGAAACAACAAAACAGAAAAGAAGGAAGAAACAAGAATTCAAAAAAATGAGGAGAGGCTTAGGAACTTCCAGGACATCTAAAAATGTCCCAACATCTGAATTATAGGGGTACCAGAAGGGGAAGAGGAAGAGCAACAAGTGGAAAATTTATTTGAACAAATAATAAAGGAGAACTTACCCAATCTGGCTAAGGAAATAGACTTCCAGGAAGTCCAGGAAGCTCTTAGAGTCTCAAAGAAGTTGGGCCCAAGGAGGAACACACCAAGGCACATCATAATGACATCAGCCAAGATTAAAATGAAGGAGTGAATTCTAGAAGCATCAAGGGATAAGGGGACAGTCACCTACAAAGGAGTTCCCATCAGACTGTCAGCTGATTTCTCAAAAGAGACCTTGCAGGCAAGAAGGGGCTGCAAAGAAGTATTCCAAGTCATGAAAGGCAAGGACCTACATCCAAGATTGCTCTATCCAGCAAAGCTGTCATTTAGAATGGAAGGGAAGATAAAGTGCTTCTCAGATAAGGTCAAGTTCAAGGAGTTCATCATCACCAAGCCCTTATTATATGAAATGTTAAAGGGACTTATCTAAGAAAAAGAAGATAAAAAACATGACAGTAAAAAGACAGCAAATTCATAGATATTAACAACCACACCTAAAAGAAAACCCACTAAGCAAACACTTAGAACAGGAACGTAACCACAGAAATGGAGATCACATGGAGGGTTTGCAACAGGGGAGTGGGAGGAGGAGAGAGGGGGAAAAGGTACAGAGAATGAGTAGCATAGATGGTAGGTAGAAAATAGACAAGGGGAGGGCAAGAATAGTGTGGGAAATGTAGAAGCTAAAGAACTTATGACACATGGACATGAACTAAAGGGGGGGAATGTGGGTGGGAGGGGGTGTACAGGGTGGAGGGGAATGATGGTGGAGAAATGGGATAACTGTAATAACATAATCAATAATATATATTTTTAAAAATGTTAGGCCTTGGCTGGTGTGGCTCAGTGGTTTGAGTGCTAGCCTGTAAACCAAAGGGCCACTAGTTTGATTCCCAGTCAGGAAATATTCCTGGGTTGTAGGCCAGGTCCCCAGTAGGGAGCGCACAAGGGGCAACCACACATTGATGTTTCTATCCCTCTCTTTCTCTCTCCTATCCCCTCTCTCTAAAAATAAATAAATAAAATCTTTTTTTAAATGTTAGGGTGGTTAGTGACATGGGCTGTGAAAGAATTCACAAAGATCAGAAAGTGCAGAGAGTAAAGCTTTTTATTAGGTCTCCAAGAGAGGGTGAAGGGCTTGGAGTGGAGAGTGTCCTGAGGAGTCAATTAGTCCCTGGGGCCCAACCACCCTGTTCACCACTGTTACATAGTTCCAGTGAATAAACTGAGTGATTATGCCCATGAGACCTCTTGTCTGTTCTGATATAGTCTTTCCTATAAGTAAGGCCACCCTGCGGTGGTATGCACTGCCCCAGCACCAAAGAATGACACAGAGAACACACCAATATGCTATACTTTTAAACACAGTTTAATTCACACAATTATGCATGCAGGATTAATAACGGACATGACATCATCAACATCAATCTATAAGAGGGTAACAAACCTGAAGTCCAAGAGTCCAAGTCCAGCAGTAGTTCAAAATTTTGGTCTTATTTTTTAACAAATATGTATAAATAATTCTATACTATGAATAAATAGTATTTATTCCAGATATAGAATAGGTTAAATCAATGTAATCAATTAATGTAATCCATTATATTAAGATATAACATGATCATAGCAACTGATGCAAATGAGACATTTAATAAAAATCCAACACTCAATTATAATTTTTAACTGTCACAAATTAGAAAAAGCAAACTTTGTAACTTTATGGAAAGTAAATTTATAACTTTATAAATGTTACAGGTAACATTAAATTAAGTTATGAAAGCCTGACTCCATTTCCTCTAAGTGTGGGAACACCACAAATATGTTTGTTCTCACCGCTCTGTCAACGTCAGAAACTTCCACACTTCTGAAGAATTTTTATGACTTTATTTGAGCTAAGCTGATGACAATTTCTAGAAAGCAAAATCTCAATGGGTTGAGAAAATGCTCTAAAGAATGGCGTTTTACATCTTATTTTATATGCAAAGGAGGAGGTGTAAGGATGGTTACATGAAATCCACTGGTTATAGATTAATGGGATGGGAGAAAGCAAAGCAAGGGAATCTCTGGGATTGGATTGAAAGCAAAATGGAGCAACACATACTTTTTTTACACTGGTGGGTACAGAATAGTCAGTAATTAACATTTAGAGCACATAAAAATGGTATTTGAGGAATAAAAGAACAATGAGGGGTTCTGTGGTTTGGTGATCTGGTGCCAGGTTGTACCCTTAAGAGTTCTGAAAAAAATGGGGTTATTCTTACATTCCAAAGGTATGTTATCTTTGATGCAAAAATACAATAGACAGGCTAAGTTAAGGTAAAGATTGACCTTTGTCAAGGAAGCTGTAGGCCTAGGATGTGACTCCTTCCCATGACTCACTTTTGGTTAGGAATTTTTATGTTCAGACCATCCTGTGTGGTTAGTTTGGTCTCTTATTTTGTAAGACCCACCATGACGGCCTTCTCTGAGCTTGTCAGGTTTAGTATGCAGCCCTCTTTTTGTCTATGCCTGTTATTCTACCATCATTGGAAGACCCAGTCAACTTAATAATTCTTGAAACAGAAGAATAAAGTGGGATGAATCATTCAACCCAGTTTTAGACTTATTATATAGCTACAGTAATCATGACCGTGTGGATAGGCAGAGGGATAGACAGATCAAAGTGCTCTCTATCTGTCTCAGAAAGAGTACTCAGAAATAGTACACAAGAACAGCCAACTTATTTTTGGAAAAGATGCAAAAGCAATTCAATGGTGGAGGGATAGTCTTTCCAATAAATGATTCTAAAACTGTGATACTCTGAATCTTCAATAAGAAATATATATTTAGTCTTTTTGGCCATTCCTAGCACAGAGATCCTAAACCCTCAGAATTTCTTGAGTGATGAGAACAAAAAAGATGTCTTTTGTTGTGTGAGTGACGTGACTTTTAGAAACCACCTAAGGACTTCTGGCCAAGATGGAGGTGTAGATAGATACACTTTCCTCCTCGAAAAACCAAGAGAAGTACAACAACAAATTTAAAAACATGCAAAAAACAGCCAGCCAGAACTGCCAGAAAATTGAACTTTATGGAAGTCCAACAACCAAGGAGTTAAAGAAGGAACGTTTGTCCAGACTGGTAGGAGGGGTGAAGATGGGCAGCTGGGGTAGTGAGGACTCACAGCAATGTGGCAGCTGGACAACCAGGGTGGCAAGGTGGCATCTGGTGGACTGAGAGGACCCACGGTTGTGTGCAGATAAACTGGGAGGAACAACTGGGGAGTAAGACAGACTGTACAACCCAGGGTTCCAGCATGGGAAAATAAAGCCTCAAAACCTTTAACTGTAAAACCCTGTAGGGGTTGCTGTGGCAGGAGAAATTCCCAACCTCACAGGAGAGTTCATTGGAGAGACTCACAGGGTCCTAGAATGTACACAAATTCACTCACCCAGGAATCAACACCAGAAAGGCCTACTTTGCTTGTGGGTAGTGGTGAAGCAACTGAAAGCCAGCAGACAACACAGCCAAGCAAACAGCATTGTTCCCTATCACACTCCTCCCGGACATAAGTGCCACAATGCACCAATGTGGGTTGCCCAGCCCCGGAGAAGACCTAAGGCTCCACCCTTTACTATGTAACAGGGCAATACAAAAAAAAAAAAAAAAAAAAAAAAAAAAAAAAAAAAAAAAAAAAAAAAAAGGCCCAAATGAAAGAACAGATCAAAGCTCCAGGAAAAACACAACTAAGAGATAAGAGATAACAACCTATCAGATGCAGAGTTCAAAACACTGGTAATTATCAGTCCACTGGATCTAATTGACATTTATAAATTAATTCATTCAACAACAGCAGAATACACATTGCTCTTAAGCTCACATGGAGCATTCACCAAGACAAACTACATTATTAAGCAATTAAATGTGTCTTAACAAACTTAAAGTAATACAAACCATACAAAGTCTGTTTTCAAACAACAGTAAAATTAAGCTGGAAATCATTAATAGAAAATGAGCTGTGAAATCCCAAAATGTTCAGAGAATTACTAACACACTTCTAGATAATAAATGCATAAAAAAATAAGTTTCAGAGACAGTGCCCACAGGCCTGGTTCCACAGCTGCTGTGACTGAGTCCATGGCCTTAGTGAGTACATTATGGTGGAGAAGGTGAAGAGGGACTCCCACACCACTGACTGGTGAAGGGCAAGTTGGGCGGCCACAGCAGCAGTGCCTGAGAAACTGGCTCCATCCCCCAGTATAGTGGAGCAGGCTGCAGTAGCAGAAGCGGCAAAGCCTCTGCGGCCTCCTGAGCACAGCATTACAGTGCCAGTGTCTACAAGAATAAAGATAGTAGCATGGTGGGCTCAAGGACTCAGTACCTTCCCCCACCCGCTTCATCTTCTTACAGCAATGAGGGTGCCTTGAGACCCAAGTGAGCCAGAAATAGTGGGGCACCTGCTACCCTGGCCACTCAGGTGGCAGCACACACCACAAAGATTCTTTTTTATTGTTTATGTTGTTACCGTTGTCCCAGATTTTCTCCCTTCACCCCTCCACCCAACATACCACCCACTTCTAGGGACAATACCTCACCGTTGTCCGTGTCCATGAGCCACAAAGATTCTCACAGCAACAAAACACCAGCAAACGTGAAGAAACAAGTAGTGCAGGTAAGAGAAAATAAAAACAAATAAACGACCAACATGACACTCGCACTTATGGTGGTAAGCATGCAATTGAGTACACAGACATCAAATTCTAATTTTTGTACACTTAAAATTTATAAAACATTACTGCAATCAAAAAGCTGCAAGAGAAATTTAAAAAATATTTTGAATTAAATAATAATGAAAATATAACATCAAAATTTATGAGGTGAAGCAAAGGAGTATTTAAAAGAAAATTTATGATATTGAATGCACGGATTAGAAGAGAAGAAAAAACTAAAATAAATCATTTAAATTTTCACCTTAGGAAATTAGAGAAAGATCAAGATAAAACTAAAGCCAGTAGAAGAAAAGAAATAATAATCAGCACAGAAATTAGTAAGATTGAAACACGATATAAATAGAAAAAATCAATAAAACAAAAAGCTGACTTCTTTGAAAAAATAAATAGAATTGAATAAACCCTAACCAGACTACCTAAAAAGAGAGAGAGGACAATATTATATCAGAAATAAAAAACAACATTACTACTGATCTCACCACGGATATTAAAGTGACAAAAGAAACCCAAATGTTTTAAAAGAATCAAAAATTTTTTAGCAGTTTTAGTTTTATAGCAAAAATGAAAGTACAGAAATTTCAGATTTCATGCATGCATATCTTCCCCCTATTATTAACATTCTCCACAGGGATTTTATATATTACAATTGATAAGCCTACATTGACATATCATAGTCACACAAAGTCCATCGTTTACATCAGGCTTTACTCTCGGCATTGTACATTTTATGGATCTGGACAACATTAGTATTGTACCCTCTGTGCAAATCCTCTGTGCTCTGCCTATTTATCTCTTCCTCTGCTCCAACCTGGGGCAACGACTGGTGTTTTCTTGCCTCCATACTTCTGCCTTTTCCAGAATGTCATATACTTGAAACCACAGTATGTAGCATTTGGCCTCTTTCATTTAGTAATATGAATTTAAGTTCCCTCCATTTCATTTCAGGCCTTGATAGCCCATTTCTATTTAGTACCAAATAATATTTAATTGCCTGGATGCACCACAGCTTATTTATGCATCACCTACTGAAGGGCATTTTGGTTGCTTCCAAGTTTTGGCAATTATTAATAAAGCTGCTATAAATATCCATGGGCAGATTTTTAGGTATATTTTATTGATTATGCTATTACAGTTGTCTCAATTTCCCCCCTTATCCCCCCTCCTCCCTGCACACCCCAACACTCCAGCATTCCTCCCCCCTTAGTACATGTCCATGGGTTGTACATATAAGTTCTTTGAGTTCTCTGTTTCCTATACCATTTTTGACCTCTCCCCATCTATTTTGTGCCTACCAATTATGCTTCGTACTGCCTGTACATTTCCCTCCCATTCCTCCCCTCCCCTTCTCCACTGAAAATCCTCCATGTGATACCATTTCTCTGATTTTGTTCTTGTTCTAGTTGTTTGCTTAGCATTTGTTTTCATTGATTTTTTTTAGGTTCATTTGTTGATAGTTGTGAGTTTGTTGTCATTTTACTGTTCATAGTTTTTGATCTTCTATTTCTTAGGTAAGTCCCTTTAACATTTCATATCGTAAGGGCTTGGTGATAATGAATTCCTTTAACTCGACCTTATCCCGTGCTGGTCCCAGGGACCTTATTGTCCTGAAGCACTCTCCTTAGCATCTGATTTTTCAATGTCCTCTACAGTTTGGGCCTCCAGTCTTCATCTACGCTGGGATACCATTGGCTGTTCACTCTGTTCCTTAGAAAATCAGCTAGGTGTTCTACCCGTGTGCAGGGGGAAGTGGACTCCACTCCCACCTATCTCACCACCATCTTCCGACTGTCTTTATATCTTTCTTATTCTTAATTGATATAACAGTAACATTTTTTCCAAATGATAATAGCAATAAAAATTTAGTGATTATATCCTATGGATAAATGAAATGAATGACAGCAATGTTATAAAGGACAGGGGAAGAAATTGAAATACTCTCTTATAAGGTACTTGCACTATCTTTGAACTGGTTTTATGTTATATGAAAGAAGGCAGTTTACTCATAAATGCATTTTGCAAACTCAAAGCAATCACTAAAAACTGTCTTTAAAGACAAGTATAACTGATACACTAAAAAGGAAATAGAGCTGGTGTGGCTCAGTGGATTAAGTGCCAGCCTGCAAACTGAAAAGTCACCAGCTCGATACCCAGTCAGAGCACCTGCCTGGGTTGTGGGCCAGGTCCCTCATTGGGGACATGCCACTGATCAATGTACCTCTCAAACATCAATGTTCCTGTCCTTTTCTCCTTCCCTTCCCCTCTCTCTAAAAATAAATTAATAAAAATCTTTTAAAAAAGGAAATGGAAGTACATAAATAGGTTAATTAAACCAGACAAAGCAGAAAAAAAGTAGAAGACAAAAAAAAAAAAAGAACAAAGGCAACAAACAGAAAGCAAATATGGTAGGTATTAACCCAACTATATCAATAATGACTCTAAACATCAATGGTCTAAATCAACCTATTAAAAGACAGATTGTGTTAAAGTGGATAAAAAAAAAAACAAGACTCAAGTCAATTATATGTTGTCTACCCACTTTATATATAAAGAAATCCACTTTATATATAAAGACACAGATAGAGTAAAAGTGATGGAGAAGTATATAGCATGCTAATGCTAGTCAAAAGAAAGCTGGAGTAGCTGATTTAATTTGAGACAAAGCAGAGTAATAAAATTGTCAGGGATAAAGAAGGAGTGTTACATTATGATAAAGGAGCCAACCATCCAAGAAGATATAACTTGTAACATGAATGAATGTACACATAATTAACCCCAAGGAAATGTAGCTCTCTTCAGCCAAAAGGCAGGAAAGAGGACAGCACTGAAAGACAGAAACATTTTTACCATACCTACCAAAGAGTGGGCAGGTTATAAATAACAGAATTTCATTGCTAATGTTCTGAAGGCTGAAAAGTCAAAGGTCAAGGTGCCAGGGTAGTTGTCTTCTGATAAAGGTTCTCTTCCTGGTTCCTAGCTAGCACTTTTTCTGCTGTGTTCTTGCATAGTGGATGGGTGATACAGATTTCTCTGGCACCTCTTTTATAAGGCACTAATTGCTTCCAGGAGGGTTCCACCATCATAACTTAAACACCTCCCAAAGTTCCACTTCCTAATATAGTCATCTCTGTGCATTAGCATTTCAACAAATTTTGGGAGGTCACAATCAGGGGTGTCCAACCAGCAGCCCATGGGCCACATGTGGCTCAGACTGGCTATGAATGCAGCCCAACACAAAATTGTAAATGTACTTAAAACCTCTTTTTTGTGTTTATCACTTTCTGTTAGTGTTTGTGTATTTGATGTGTGTCCCAAGACAACTCTTCTTCTTCCAGTGTGGGCCCAAGATGCCAAAAGTTCAGACACCCCTGATTCTAGATCATAGCACTACCTTCCTCTAGGTAAACACCACAAACAATCTTTGCCCCTTTCTTTCACCAGGTGCTGAAGCTCAGAAAATATGTGTAGAGCCTTGATTTTTCAACCTTGCCCTCTGATAATAAGACAGCATTCAATTTCTTTCCTACCAAGGGCTGTGGCCTCAGAGACACAGGTCACACAAATACCACTCTTACAGCC
Source organism: Anoura caudifer (assembly GCA_004027475.1). NCBI lineage: Eukaryota > Metazoa > Chordata > Mammalia > Chiroptera > Phyllostomidae > Anoura > Anoura caudifer. Next base: position 29,269 of record PVKU01005475.1, read on the forward strand.
ACTTATGTGGTGCGTATGGGGTATTTCTATCTAAAGCTGTGCCTTCTTACTATAATGCAAATTCCTCAGTATATTTTTCTAAATGGCAGTCACACCAAGAATGCTTGGAAATTACAACGTCCACTTTTACAAAACTTTATTGTTAATCTTTAAGATTTTATTAATTTTTAGAGAGAGGGAAAGGTAGGGAGAAAAAGAGGGAGAGAAACAGTGATGTGTGAGAGAAACATTGATTGGTTGCCTCTTGCAAAAACACAGTCTGTGACCAGGACCACAATCCAGGCGTGTGCCCTGAGCAGAATCAAAACGGTAACCTTTCTGTTTGTGGGACAGTGCCCAGCCTACTGAGCCACACCAGTCAGAGCAGAAATGTATCTATTTCTTTTCAAGTGTCCACTTTGTTGACATATAATTAACTGTTCATAATATTTTCTTATAATATTTTGTATTTCTGTGGTATCAGATGTTATTTCATCATTTCATTCTTTTTCTTTTTTGTAATTGTTGTTTTATTAAAGTTGTCCCACATTTTCCCATTGCTCTCCCTTACTCCATGCACCCCCCTCCACAGTCAATCACCACACTGTTGTCTATGTCCTTGGGTCCTTTATACATGTTCCTTGACTAGACTCTTCCCATTCTTTCCCCTATTATCCCCCTTCTCCTGCCCTCTGGTCACTGTCAGTCTGTTTCTTGTTTCCATGCCTCTGGTTCTATTTTGCTCATTTGGTTTTTTTGTTGTTGTTGTTGTTGATTAGGTTTCACTTATAGGTGAGATCATATGGAATTTGTCTTTTGCTGCCTGGCTTATTTCACTTGGCATAATACTCTCCAATTCCATCATGCTGCCTTAAAAAATAGGAGTTCCTTCTTTCTATCTGCTATTGCATTGTATAAATGCACCACAGTTTTTTATATCCACTCATTTACTGATGGGCACTTAGGCAGTTTCCAGCACATGACTATTGTAAATAATACTGCTATGAACATTGAGGTGCATAGGTTCTTTTATATTTGTGTTTCAGGATTCTTGGCATATATTCCCAACTGTGGGATCACTGTATCATAAAGCTCCTGAGGAAATTCCGTAGTGTTTACCACAGTGACTGTGCCAGTCTGCATTCCCATCAACTGTGCACTAGGGTTCCCTTTTCTCTACATCCTTGCCAAACTTGTTTGAGTTATTAATGATGACCATTCTGACTGGTGTGAGATGATATCTCATTGTGGTTTGCTCGGAACTGCCCTGCCTGGTTTCGGAAGCTGTACACCTCCATGGCTAAGGCTGAGCAAGAGACATTGGGACCACTCAGGAGACTAAGCTTATCTTCCTGGCAGGGGTGCCACCTCTGCCCTCTTTTACTTCACCCTGCTTGGCCTTGGGCAGATGACTGGTTAGCCAATGACAGCTAAGATTCCTCAAGGGAGGGATGACCTAAGACAGCCACAGTTGTGATGGGGCCATTAGGGAAGGACTTGGAAACTATAGAAAAAGCGGGTAACAGATCCTCACCCCTTGGCTTTGACATAGCTGAGTCCTCATTTTGTCTGTAAGTAGTCTCCTAATCTCTTGGCTGCCCTACTTCCCCCACCTGACTTAAGATTAAAACAATGCCAGAGGCAGGTGTGGCCCTGTGCTGGAATGGGTGATCAGGCCTAAGAAAAGAATGCATAAAATCCTGGGTAACCCCCTTTGCTAAGGATGCCCTCAATTTAAATGATAAGGATGATAAGGGTCCAAACATAAAATAAGTTTATTTCCCAAAGTTTTATGGCCCTTTGACTATCTGACCCTGACTCAGAATAAGGCCTCACCTCATAGTTCTTTGAATGTTATTTATTGTTTGATCATTAGTCCCTGACAATGATTGATGAAATCAGGGAATACATATATGCCCTGTATTCCTATGCAAATTAAACCAAATAAAAGCCCATTGAGGAACAGGCTCAAGGCCCTTCTCCTTTGAGAGATTGACCACCTTTCCTCCCCAAGCAGATCATGTCTTGGTAGACTTATTCTTATCTGTAGGGGGGGAGGGGAGGGTTTTTCTGCAGGTGGAGCCCCCCCACAGTGGTTTTAATTTGCATTTTTGTGATGGCTAGTGATGCTGAGCATTCTTTCATGTCTTTCATATGCTGTCAGTATGTCCTCCTTGGAGAAGTGTCTGTTCAGGTCCTTTGCCCATTTTTTTATTGGATTGTTTGTCTTCCTGATGTTGAGTTGTATTAGTTCTTTACAGATTTTGGAGATCAAACTCTTGTCCGAGGTATCATTTTCAAATGTGTTTTCCCATACAGTTGAAAGGTTCCCTTTTCATTTTGCTGGTGTTTTCCTTAGCTATGCAGAAGGTTTTTAATTTGATGTAGTCCCATTTGTTTATTCTTTCCATTATATCCCTTGTCCTAGGGGATGTATCAGCAAAAATATTGCTATGTGGGATATGAAATTTTACTGCCTATGTTTTCCTCTAGGACTTTTATGATGGCATGGCTTATTTTTAAGTCTTTTACCCATCCTGAGTTTCTTCTGGTGTATGGTATAAGTTGGTGGTCTAATTTCTTTGTTTTGCATGTACCTTTCCAAATCTCCCAAAACCATTTATTGAAGAGGCTATTTTTACTTTATTGTATGCTCCTGCCCTCTTTGTCAAATATTAGTTGACCATAGAGACATGGGTTTATTTCTGGGCTCTCTAATTTGTGTCTGTTCTTAGGCCAGTACCAGACTATTTTGATTACAGTGGCTTTGTAAGTTTGATATCAGGTATTGTAATTGTTTCTACTTTGTTCTTTCTCAAAATTGCTGAGGCTATTTGGGGTCATTTATGGTTCCATAAAAAATTTTGAAATATTTGTTCTAGATCTGTGAAATATGTCATTTGTATTTTAGTAGGGATTGAATAGAATCTATAGATTGCTTTTGGTAGTATTCAAATTTTAATGATGTTAATTTTTCCAATCCATGACATGGTATATGCTTCCATTTATTTGTGTCTTCCTAAATTTCTTTCTTCAGTGTTCTGTAGTCTTGAGAGTAAACGTCTTTTACATTCTTGGTTGTTTATTCCTAGGTACTTTATTTTTCTTCTTGCTACAATAAATGGAATTATTATCCTGCTTTCTGTTTCTGGTATTTCATTGTTGGTGTACACAAATGACTTTGATTTCTGAATATTGACTTTGTATCCCACTTTTTTTGCAAAATTCACTTAATAGGTCAAGTAGTTTTTGGTGAGCCAATTTGGTTTTCAATGTATACTATCATGTCATCTGCAAACAATGACAGCTTTACTTCCTCCATTCCAATTTGGATGCCTTTTATTTCCTTTTCTTGTCTGATTACTGTGGCCAGAACTTCCAATACTATGTTGAATAAGATTAGTGAAGACATACACCCTTGTCTTCTTCCTTATCTTAGGGGGAAAGCTTTTAGTTGTTACCCCTTGAGTATAATGTTGGCTGTAGGTTTCACAAAAATGTCAAGTATGTTCCTCTACTCCCACAATACAGAGTGTTTTTATCATAAATGAGTGCCATACTTTATCAAATGCTTTTTTCACATCTATTGATATGATCATGAGATTTTTGTCTTTTTGTTTATGTGATGTATTATGTTTATTGATTAATGAATATTGTACCATCCTTTCATTCCTAGTATGAATCCCACTTGAATATGGTGTATGAGCTTTTTAAATGTATTACTGGATGCAGTTTGACAACATTTTATTGAAGATTTTAGCATCTATATTCATCAACGATACTGGCCTGTAGTTTTCTTTCTTTGCTATGTTTTTAACCTATTTTTGGAATTAGGGTAATTCTGGCCTCATAAAAAGAATTTGGGACTCTTCCCTCTTTTTGGATTTTTGGAACAGTTTGAGAAGGATAGGAATTAGCACTTCCCTAAATGTTTGATAAAATTCACCCGTGAGGCTGTTTGGTTCAGGGCTCTTGTGTGCTGGGAGTTTTTGATTACTGCTTCAATTTCACTAACTGTTATTGGTCTATTCAGGTTTTCTGCTTATTCTTGATACACAGTTATAGGAATTTTTTCATTCCACCCAGGTTTTTTAATTTCTTGGCATAGAGTTGTTCACAGTATTTTCTTACAGTCCTTTCCTTTTCTGTGGTATTGGTTATAATTTCTCCTCTTTCATTTCTGATTTTATTTATTTTTAGAGACAGGGGAAGGGAGGGAGAAAAAGAGAGAGAGAAACATCAATGTGTGGTTGCTTCTCACGTGGCCCCCACTGGGGACTTGGCCTGCAAGCCAGGCATGTGCCCTGAGTGGGAATTGAACCAGTGACCTTTTGGTTCACAGGCCCACACTCAATCCACTGAGCTACACCAGCCAAGGCTAAAAATTTTATTTTTTAAATTATCATGCATTACATTGAACTTTTTTTTGTGTGTGCGGTTCTATGGATTTTATTTTTAAGTATACTTTATTGATTATGTATTACAGTTGTCCCATTTTTTCTCCCCTTTACCCCTCCTCCCTGCACCATATCACCCCACCTTCCAGCATCCCCCAACCCATAGTTCATGTCCATGGGTTGCACATATATGTTCTTTGGCTTCTCCATTTCCTATACTATTCTTAATCTCCCCTTGTCTATTTTCGCCTACCATTTATGCTTATTATTCCTGGTACCTTTTCTCCCTATTCTCTCCACTCCCTTCCCCACTGATAACCCTCCATGTGATCTCCATTTGTCCTTGCCTTTCATGACTTCAAATACTTCTTTCCAGCCCCTTCTTTTACTCACTTTGACCATTGTTTGTTGTATTCTTTCTAGGTCTTTTAGGTGTAAGGTTAATTGTTTATTTGAGGTTTTTCTTGTTTCTTGAAGTAGGCTTAAAATGCCACGACTTCCCTATTAGGACTGCTTTCACTGTGTTAAATAGATTTTGGATTGTTTTGTTCCCAGTTTCATTTGTATCAATGTGTCTTTTATTTTTTGCTCTATGTCTTTGGTTACCCATTTATTGCTTAACATTATTTATCCTTCATATGTTTGTCTGTTTTTCAGTTTTTTTTCTTGTAATTAATATCTAGTTCATACAGTTATGATCAGGGAAAATGCTTGGTATGATCTTAATCTTCTTGAATTTATTTTTTTTTGAGTTAAAAAATATTTTATTGTTGTTCAGTTACAGTTGTCTGCTTCTTGAATTTATTGAAAGTTACTTTGTTTTCCAATGTGTGATCTATATTAGAAAATCTTCTATGTGCATTTGAAAAGAATGTATATTCTGCTGCTTTGAGTTGATAGTCTGAAAATATCAATTAAATCTATCTTGTCTGGTGTGTCATCAGGCTGCTGGTATTTTATTGTTGTTAATTTTCTGCCAGGAAGACCCATCCATTCTTGTTTATGGGGTGTTAAAATTTTCTACTATGAGTAATCACTATCAATCTCTCTGTTTATGTCCATAAAATTTTTCTTTACATATTTAGGTGCTCCTATGTTAGGTGAATAAGTATTTGCAAGGGTTATATTTTCTAGTTAGATTGATTCCTTTATAACTATAAAATGATTTTCTTTGTCTCATATTATAACCTTTTGTTTTAAAATATATTTTGACATATATAAGTATTGCTACCCCATCTCTTTTAAAATTTCCATTTGCCATCTTTTTTCATCCTTTTACTTTCAGTTTTTGTTTTCAGATGTGGATCTTTTGTAGACAGCATATATATGAGTCTTATTATCTAAACCATTCAGCTACTATGTCTTTTGATTGGAACATTTAATCTTATTATAAATTTTTAAATTTTATTTATTTTATGTTTAGAGAGGGGGAAGGGAGGGAGAAAGCGAGAGAGAGAAACATCAATTGGTTGCTTTTTGCAAGCCCCCAACTACAGACCTGGCCTGCAATCCAGATAGGAGCCCTCCCCAAGAATCGAACTGGCAACATCTCAGCTGGCAGGCTGGTGCTCAATCTACTAGCTGCACCAGTGAGGGTAAATATTTAAAAGAATTTAAAGTCATTTTTTAGGTATGTATTTATTTTATTCTTTATAACTATGTTTCTGTCTTTTTTTCTTTCTTCTTAAAGAAGACCCTTTAACATTTATTCTGAGATGGGTTTCCTGTAGAGAGCATACTCATGGGTTTTGTTTTTTCTTTTTTCACTTACATGCCATTATTTTTATTTTTTTAATAATAGATTTTTATTGAGTTTTTTCAATTACCATTTAACACCCTTATACCCTCCTTATGCCTGCAATCACCACACTGTTGTCCAGGTCCATGAGTCCTTTTCCTTTTTAGCTCCAGCAGAATACCCTCTAACCTGCTCCTGCCCAAAAGCTATCATCCTGATCTCAATCTATGAGCCTGTCTCTGTTTTGCTTGTTAGTTCAGTTTGTTCATTAGATTCCACATGTGAGTGAAATCATATGATCACATGGAATTTGTCTTTCTCTGACTGGCTTATTTCTCTAACTATAATGTTCTCCAGGTGCATCCATGCTGTTGTAAAGGGTAAAATTTCCTTTTTTATAGCCGAGTAGTATTCCACTGTGTAAATGTCCCATAGTTGTTTTCTCCACTCATCTACTGATGGACACTTGGGCTGCTTCCACATCTTGGCTATTGTAAATATAGCTGCAATGAACATAGGGGTGCTTCTGTACTCTTGATTTAGTGTTTTGGTTTTCTTTGAATATATTCCCAGAAAGTGGGATGGCTAGGTCAAAAGGCAGGTCCGTTTTTAATTTTGTGAGGTATTTCCATACTGCTTCCCACAGTGGCTGCACCAATCTGCATTTACACCAACAGTACAAAAGGGTTCCCTTTTCTCCACATCTTCAACAGCACTTCTTGTTTGTGATTTATTGATTGATAGCCATTCTGACAGGTGTGAGGTGATATCTCCTTGTGATTTTAATTTGCATTTCTCTGATGATTAGTGATGTTGATTAGTGAAAGATTTTCATGTCTATTAGCCATCTGTATGTGGTCTTTTGAGAAGTGTCTGTTCAGGTCTTTTGCCCATTTTTAAATTGGATTGCCTGTTTTTGTTGTTGACTTTTTTAAGCTCTTTATAATTTTAGGCTATTAACCCCTAATCAGATGTGTCGGCAAATATGTTCTTCCATTCCATGAGTTGTTTTTTTTTATTTTGTTGATGGTCTCCTTTGCTGTGCAATATCTTTTTTAGCTTGATGTAGTCCCATTTGTTTATTTTTTCTGTTTCCTTTGCCTGGGGAGGCATATCTCATAAAATATTGGCATGAGCAATGTACAAGATTTTACTGCCTATGTTTTCTGTGATTTTTTTTTTTATTTTGGACCTAACATTTAAGTCTTTGATCTATTTTGAATTTGCTCTTGTGTGTGATGTTAGATGGTGATCTAGTTTCATTTTTCTGCATGTATCTGTCCAATTTTTCCAACAACATTTATTGAATAAACTACTTTAGCCCATTGTATGTGCTTACATCCTCTGTCAAATATTAATTGACTACAAGGTGTGGGTTTATTTCTGGGCTCTCGGTTCTGTTCCATTGATCTGTGTGTCTGTTTCTATGCCAGTACTTATGCACAGTTTTGATTACCATGAACTTATACTGTAGTTTGATATTAGGTAGCATGATTCCTCCACATTTGTTCTTCATTCTCAGGATTTCTGTGGCTGTGAGGGGCTTTTTGTGGTTCCATATAAATTTTAGAAATATTTGTCTTAGTTCTGTGAGATGCAGCATTGGAATCTGGTTAGGAATTGTGCTAAATCTATAGATTGCTTTTGGTAACATGGACATTTTACTGATGTTAATTCTTGTTATCTATGAACATGATATGTGATTTCATTTATTTGTATCTTCTTCAATTTCTTTCTTCATTGTCATAATATTCTGAGTGTAGGTCTTTTACATCCTTGGTTAGATTTATTCCTAGGTATTTTATTCTTTGTGAAGCAATTGTTAATGGGATTGTTTCCTTAACTTCCCTTTCTAATAGTTCATTATTGCATATAAAAATGCAACTGATTTTTGGATATTAATTTTGTATCCTGCTACCTCACTGAATTCATTTATTTATTTTTTTTTACCTTTTAAAAAATATTTTATTTCTTTATTTTTAGAGAGAGGGGAAGGGAAGGAGAAAGAGAGGGAGAGAAACATCAATGTGTGGTTGCCTCTCACATGGCCCTCACTGGGGACCCGGCCCACAACCCAGGCATATGCCCTGACTGGGAATCGAACCGCAACCCTTTGGTTCACAGCCCATGCTCAGTCCACCGAGCTACACCAGCCAGGGCTGAATTCATTTATTAATTCTAGTAGTTTTCTGGTGGAATCTTTGAGGTTCTTTATGTACAGTACCATGTCATCTACATATAAAGACAATTTCATGATTTCTTTTCCAATTTGCTTGCCTTTTATTTCTTCTTTCTGACCGATTACTATGGCTAAGTCTTTCAGTGTTACATTGAATAAGAGAGGTGAAAGACAACATCCCTGCCTTATCTTAAGGGGAGTGGTTGTAATTTTAAGTATGATGCTGACAATGGGTTCATTATATATGGTCTTTATTATGCTTATGTAGGTATCCTCCATTCCCCATTTATGAGAGTTTTTATCATAAATGGGTGCTAGATTTTATCAAATACTTTTTTGCATCTATTAATAAGATTGGTTTTTATCCTTCATTTTCATTTTGGTTATGTGGTTAATAACATTTATTGATTTGTGAATGTTATACCATATTGCATTCCTTCAGTTTGTTATTTTTTTTATTGAGGATTTTAGCATCTGTGTTCATCAGGGAATTTGGCCTGTAATTTTTTTGTAGTGTCTTTATCTGGTTTCAAAATTAGGATAATGCTGGTCTCATAAAATGGGCTTGGGAGCTTTCCCTTAACTTGAAGTTTTTAAATAGTTTGAGAAGTAGAGGTGTTAGTTCCCCCAGAATGTTTGGTAAAGTTCATCTGTGGAGCCATCTGTTCCAGGGCTTTTGTTTGTTAGAAATTTCTTCTTCTTCTTCTTTTTTTACTCCCACTTCAACTCCACTAGGTGTAATCTCTTTTCAGATCTCTGATTCTACCTCATTTAGTTTGGAAGATTGTGTGTTTCTAAGAATTCATCCAAGTTGTCCAAATAGTTGGCATTTAGTTGTTCATAATATTACCACAATCTTTTGAATTACTATGGTGTTAGTTGTTATTTCTCCTCTTTCATTCTTGATTTTATTGTTTGGGCCCTCTCTTATTTTCTTGATGAGTCTGGTTAAAGCTTTTTCAACTCTGTTTATCGTATCAAAGAACAGTTCTTGGATTCATTGAACTTTTGTATCATTTTTTAGATTCTATTTCATTTATTTCTGCTCTTATCTTTATTATTTTCTTCTTTCTTCTAACTTTAGGCTTCATTTCTTGTTCTTTTTCCAGTTCCTTTATATGTAAAGTTAGATTGTTTATTTGAGCTTTTTCTTGTTATGTTTTGTTTTGAGATAGTTTTGTAATGCTATGAATTTCCCTCTTAGGATTGCTTTTCCTGTGTTGCACAGATTTTGGAATGTTGGGTTCATTTGTTTCAAGGTATCTTTTGATTTCTTCTTTGATCTTGTTGATCCATTCATTATTTAATAACATGTTATTTAGCTTCCATGCACTCATGTGTTTTTCAGTATTCCTCTTGTGCATGATTTCTAGTTTCATAGCATTGTGGTCAGAGAAAATGTTTGATATGACTTCAAACTTCTTAAATTTATTGAATCTTATGTCCTAACTTGTGATCTACCCTAGAAAATTTATGTATATTCTGCTGTATAGGTGTAAAATGCTCTGAGAATATCAAATAAATCCATTTGGTCTAGTATGTTATTCAAGGCCATTATCTCCTTGTTGACTTTCTGTCTTGGTTTAGGCCTCTTTGAGTCCAACTTGTTTGGATTCTGTACTTCCTAGTCTGTGTGTCTTTTTCTTTCACCAGACTAGAGAAGTCTTGGGTCATTATTTCTTCAAATAGGTTCTCGATCCCTTGCTCACTCTTCTCCTTTTGGTATTCCTATTACATGGATGTTCTTATGTTTCATGTTGTTCCAAAGGTTTTTTATGCTCTTCTTCTTTCTAATTCCTTTTTCTTTTTCTTTTTGCTGTTCTGCTTGGGTGCTTTTTCTACCTTATGTTCCAAATCACTATTTCGATCCTCTGCTTCTTCTAACCTATTCTCTATTCCTTCCAGAGTATTATTTATTTATGATATTACATTCTTTATTTCCGAATGGTCATTTTTAAGGTTTCCATGACTTTGTTCATGCTGTTGAGTATCCTTATAAGCATTGTTATAAACTCTGTATCTAATTAATTGCTTGCCTCCATTTCCTTTAGTTATTTCTCTTTTTTTTTTTTTTTTCATTTGGGGCCTGTTTCTTTTTCTTCCCATTTTGGCTGCCTCTTTTGTCTATATTTGTTTCTATGTATTAGGTAGATCTCAAAGACTCTAGTACTGACCTAGGTCAGACACTGCCTGTGACTAGCCCTGGGCAACCTGTTTGGAGCTATTCGTGATCCACAAGTCTTGGCATCCTCTGCTGCTCCTGTTTGTGTGCAGAAAGTACCAGGGTGTGCACCAAGTTTGGCTTTTACCATTCCCGGGCCCAAAGGCAGGATCACCCAAGTCTCAGAACCAGCAGAGACCTATCTTAGTTGCTAAACTTAATCATTAAGATAACATCCAGCTGTACACCTCAGCATCCAGGGCTTATGCTACACAGAGTAGGGTAGAGTAATTCCTGCAGAGGTCTATTACTTCCCCCTCGGCTGATGGTACTTGGAGGGGGGTGCTCTGCCTGAGGAAGGTGGCCTCTGCAGTATGCGGAATGCTTCAGCACAGGGATCCTGGTAGCTGTATGTTCAGTTCTCACCCCAGAGCCTTCAACCCCAGATGTCCCTCATACATCTCTTGTCTACTCTGCCCTCCCTCTGACTGAGCCAAAGGTAAGTGGCTACAAACAGAATTTTGTTCATTGGCCCTTTAAAAGGTGAAACATTTATACAATCTGAAGAGAAACCAGAGTATGTGGGCATTGGCCCTTTAAGAGTTTCTCTGAATCTCCCTCCAGCCATCTTTCTCTGTTATACAGAAACCCTGCTGCTTTCTACAGCTTGATAATATCTGGCGTCCTTTCCTGGCACTGGTGCTGTAGGCTGTGAAACCCAGCTTGGGGTTTAGACACCACACTTCTCAAGGGGAATCCCCAGCCACTGAAATATCCTTCCAGAACTTCAGCTGCTGCCCATGGGAGCCCTGCCAGCCTTCTCACATCCCCTTCACACTCCCTTCCAGTCACGTTGTGGTGAAATGGTTTCTTCTGTCTGCCCTTGGTTATAAGGCTTCTCTCCAGCTAGTGTTCAGTAGGTTATTCAGGATGATTTCTCTACAATTTAGTTTTAATTCCATTTTGGTCCTGGGACGAGGTTTGTGCAGCTTCTACTTACTCCTCTGTCATGTTGGATCTCAGGTCTTGTTTTCTTATTCATTCAGCTATTTTATGTCTTTTTTTTTTTTTTTTAGCCCTCACCTGAGGACATGCTTGTTGATTTTAGAGAGAGAAAAGGAGTGAGACAAAGAGGGAGAGAAACATTGTTGTGAGAGAGAAACATTGATTGTTTGCCCCAACTACAGCTGAACCTGCAACCTAGGTATGTGCTCTAATAGGGAATCAAATCCATGACCTTTCAATTCATAGAATGATGCTCCAAAAGACTGAGCCACACTGGCTGCGGCACAATCCTATGTCTTTTGATTAGAGCATTTAAGATATTTACATTAAAATGATTATTGATAGGTACGTGTTTGATGCAATTTTATTATTTTAACTGAGTTCCTCTGTCTTATTCTTTTTCTTCCTCCTCCTTCTCCCTCTCCTTTTTCCTTTTTCCTCTTATTTATTCTTGGCCCTTAAATATTGTTTGTAATACCGGTTTAGTGATAATAAACTCCTTCAGCCTTTTCTTGTCTGGGAAGCTCTTTATTTCTCCTTCAGTTTTCAATGATAGCCTTGCTGGGTAGAGTAGTCTTGGTTTTAGGTCCTTGCTTTTCATCACTATGAATACTTTGTGCCAATCCCTTCTGGCCTGAAATATTTCTGTTGAAAAATCAGCTGGCTGTCTAGTGGGAGCTCCCTTGTAGTAACTGTTTTCTCTTGCTTCCTTGAAGATTATCTCTTTGTCTTTAACCTATGGCATTTTAATTGTGATGTGTCTTGATGTAGGCTTTTTAGGTTCATTTTTTTTTTTGGAACTCCCCACAATCCTGGACTACTATGTCTTTTTTTTTTGGATGGGGGAACAGAGGGATAAATAGAGAGAAATATTGATGTGACAGAGAAATATCAATCAGCTGCCTTCTGTACACACCCTGACTGGGGACCAAACCTGCAACCCAAGCATGTGCCCTGACCAGAAATTGAACCAGCAATCTTTTGTATTGAGGAACAGCACACAACAACTGAACCACAGTGGCCAGGGTTTATGTGTCTTTTCTCTTCCCCAGATTAGGGAAGTTTTGTCATTATTTCTTCAAATAGGTTTTCAATTTATTGCTCTCTCTCTTCTTTTCTGGTAAAGCTGTGATGTAAGTATTATTGTGATTCATTTTTGTCCCAGAAGTCCCTTAAAATATCCAATTTTTAAAATATTTTTTGTTTTAGTTGCATATTTTCTGCTACCTTGTCTTCTCTATCACTGATTTGATATTCTGTTTCTTCTAATCTTCTGTTGTTTCCTTCTAGTGTATTCTTTATTTAAGATATTGTATTCTCCATTTCTGACTGGTTATTTTTTATGGTTTCTATGGTTTTTTTAAATGCCTTTGAAGTTCTCACTAAGTTCCTTGAGCATCCTTATAAACATTGTTTTGAACTCTTTATCTGGAAGATTGTCTCCATTTCATTTAGTTTTTTTCTGGGGATTTTTTTAATTTGGGGTATGTTTCTTTGTCTCCCCACTTTTTGGTGCCTGTCTGTATTTGTTTCTGTGTATTATGTATATCTACTCTGTCTCCCAGTCTTGGTATGGTGGCCCTATGTAGGAGGTATCTTGAGGGGCTCAGTAGTACAGTTTCCCTTATCACCCAACCAGAGATCTCCAGGAATGTCCTGTGTGATTTATGTGAGCTCTCTTGATGTAGTTGAGTCTTGATTGCTGTTGGACCCTTTGTGAGTGAGAATGACCCTTAGATTGTCTGATTGTGAGCATCAACCCAAACCACAGTGTACAAGCTGTTGTGTGGGTGCTGATTACATGAAAGGAGGCTTGCCTCAGCTGGGTCTGGTGCCAACCAAGATCTCCCTATAGATGTGTCACTTGTGGAGCTAATTAGTTCTTGATCTGTTGTGGTCTGAATCCAGCCACTGGCCGTGTTGGTTCTGAGGCCTTGGGAAGGACTTCAGTTCAGTCAATGTCAGGCACTGCCTGTGGCTGTCCCTGGGCTTCCTGATTGTAACTACAAAGTAATCCAGATTTTGGCTGTCTCTGCTGATCCTGGGTGTGTGTGGGAGTGACAAATGTGTGCACCAAGGCCAGCTTCTGCTAACACTGAGCCCTGGGGCAGCCTGAGATTCACTTCCACCTGTCTTACCTGCCTCCACCTACAAGCTTCCTGTTAGGCTCTACCACTGAAAGAGCCTCTGGAAGTATGCAGGTTGCATGACATGTTTCTCAGTGAGTCATCAGGTTCAGGCAATTGATGTTCACCAGATTAAAACTCAGCGCTAATTGTGGATTTGAGGCTACCTAGCAAAAGTGCTAAGGTATACCAATTTCAGCCATGACCTAGAGGATGCCTGCAGTCATTTGTAGTGGGGTGAGGTTAGGGAATAGTCAGGGTGACACCACCAGAGTTCATCAGGCCCACAGAGACCAAGATTTGGCCATGGGAAGGGAGCACTCTGCACAGGCATGGTGGCACTGGTTGGGTGTGCAAGGAAAATATCCCCCTACCCTAAAGCCACATAACTCCATCTATTCTCAATTCTGGCTGGACCTCCTTCACTGATGTAGCTCAGAAGGGCAAGGTCACCTAGAGTCAGGATAGTGGGGCTAGGGGAACCCTCATTGGGTGCCATCTTTGGTCAGGCTTTTCAAAAAGGGGGAGAATGGCTCCCATCCAAGTCAGACAATGCATCTCTGACATTTCCTGAATCTACCTGGACCTCTATATCAGGGACCCAGGCAGCTGACTCTTCCACAGAACACAACCTTGGTGGGTGGGTGGGGCACAGGGAGTTGGGAAGGTGGAGCTCTTGCATTCCCCCAGGCTGATGCTGTATGGAGGGGCGTGCTGAACCCAAGAAAGATGGGTTCTGTGGGCCATGTGGGAGAGGGACTCAGCACAGAGACCCTGCTGGATTGTTTCTTCAGCTCTGTGTTCAGAGCCACACAATCCAGTTTCTTCTCACATGACTCCAGTTTACTTTGACCCTCCCTCCTTCTGTTGGATCCCAGGGTGAGTGTCTGTGAACAAAATTTGGTGCCATGGCCCTCTAAGAGGGCACATTGGCTTCTAGCAGATTCCCATCTCTCATTGGCAGAGAGAACCCACACTGATTTTCACTGTCAGATGTCATTAGGGCTCCTCTTTTCAGCTCTGATACTCTGGTCTGGGGAGTATGGTATGAGATTGCGACACCACACTCCTCAGAGGGTACCTTTGAAACCAAGATAGTTCTCTGGATTCTTAGCCACTGCATGTGGGTGCAGGTCCAGCTTTTTTCACATCTTTGTTCTTCCTATTAGTCTTGATGTGGCTTCTTCTGTAAATTCTTATAAGACTTGTATTCAGGTAGTGTTCATTATATTATTCAGGTTGATTGTCCTGTAGTTGTAATTCCAATTTGGTCCTTGCAGGGTGTGAGTGTAACTTCCACCAGCTCCACCACCATCTTGGATTCTCTTGAAATCTCAATTTTTATATGTATAGATTTATGAGAATTTGGTCACATTATTTCTGTGTGGCTAGCTGAATGAATTATGAGCTGTGTCTGTGTTAGAGACCATATGGCAGCTTCACTTAAGACAATAAACAGAAATACCTGCTTTCCTTGTATTCTTTCCCTCAAATTCTTTTATTCAGAAAATATTTATTGTGCACTTACACATACCAAGAACCAGTGAACAGGAAAAGATATTCATGTTATGGTGGGAGTTACAGACAGTATGTACATATACAAAGAGTTGAGGAAGGTGATTTCATGTAGCATTAAGTGCAGCAAGGAAATTGGTATAACAGGGTGTGACTGTGGGAAGCGACAAATCTACTCTGGGTGCCAGGGGCTAGTGCTGTAAAGGAGTCCTGATGATTTTATTATGGCCTGTGTTAAATAATTAGTGTTAAAGGATAACACGAAGGACTGTGTAGGGAAAAAATGCAGTTAGAGCTAAAGCAGGCAAATTTTACTGGAGTCATGGGGTAAAATGTGCACAAAGTTCCCAGGGCAGTTTTATCCCCATCTGTGTTTTTTGGGGGAATAGAATCACAGCAGGTGGTGTACCGTTAGGGACCTCAGGTCCCAGGAGCTTACTGAGAGTCACTGGGGTTTGGGAAAGTAGACTCTGAGGCCAGGTCATTGCTTCTTTTTTCAACAGTAAAATTTTGCATTTCATTTTATCCCCCTATGTGCTATTTGCCCCAATTGTAGATGACTAGATTCATGTCTGTGCCCTGCACATGAGGCATGGGCAGTGTGGGCAGACCTACCTGTAGCAGGGCTGGCACTTTGTTTTCACTAGAAGAGGCTGCAGTCACTTTAATTGGGGCTTAGAGTGTCCAGGAGTCCTGGTTGCATGTGAAATTATGAGGCTCACCTGTGACACTGACAATCTCTAAGTAAGTTAAGATTGTTTTGGGATTAAATAAATTGCATCAGACCCCAATGGCAACTGGCTGAAAAGGGTATGCCTTGTGGCAGATGCTGTGCTGAAGTCTTCATGAACTCTAACAAGTGCCTCACAACCTCATCTTCCCATCCTCTTGGCCTGCAGGTCCATCTCTTCTGGCCTTTCTGGAATGTCATCTGCCTGAGGCCAGAGTTGATTTAATGGTGCTTTTCCTGGATAGTGACCGATACCTAGTTGTGACTATTCTGTGGTTGTTCCTGCATACTCCCCTGGCAGCAGCTCCTTCTTCCTTCTTCTTTCTTCCTTCTTCCTCCTCCTCCTCCTCCTTCTTCTTCTCTTCTTCCCTCCTCCTCCCCCTCCCTTCCCCCTCTCCTCCCTCTTCCTCTTCTTTCTTCTTTCTTTTTCTAAGATTTATTTGCCCTGGCTAGTGTGGCTCAGTGGATTGAGCACCACCCTGCAGACTGAAATGTCACCAGTTCAATTCCCAGTCAGGGCAAATGCATGGTTCACAGGCCAGGTCCCCAGTTGGGGATATGAAAGAAGCAACCGATTGCTGTTTCTCTCACAATCATGTTTCTCTCCCTCTCTCCCTTCTTTCCTCTCTAAATATAAATAAATAAAATCTTAAAAAATAAACAAAAGATTTTATTTATTTTTAGGGAGAGGGGAAGGGAGAGAGAAAAACAGAGAAACATCAATTTGTAAGAGGAACAATGATCTGTTGGCTCTCCCGCACACCCCAACCAGGGACCAGGCCAGAGATCTAGGCATATACCCTGACCTGGAATCACACTGGTGACCTTTTGCTTTACAAGATGACACCCAACCAACCGGGCCCCTTTTAACTCTTGTACATGTTTTTTTGATCATCTTTTATGTTATTTCTGACTAAAGGAATCCATTCTATTCTGAATATAAATCTGTTGTCAAATGTATGCACTGAAATGTTTTCTTCCAGTCTGTGATTTGCATTTTTACTTAATTAACACTGGGTTTTGATGAGCAAAACTGTTTAATTTTGAAGAAGTCCTTTTCCAAGCCTCTTCTTTATCCAATCATCTGTTGAAGGACTCTTTGGTTGTTTCTATGACTTGGCCACCGTGAATAATGCTGCAATAAACATAGGGGTGCATATATCTTTGCAATTAAATGTTTTTAGGTAGATACACAAAAGAGGGGATGCTAGGCCATATGGTAACTCTATTCTTAATTTTTGAGGAACTCCATATTGTTTTCCATTGTAGCTATATTAGTTTACATTTCCATCAGCAGTGAATGAAGGTTCCTTTTTTCCACGACTCTCCAACACTTGTTATTACTTGCCTTGCTGATAATAGCCATTCTAACAGGTATTAGCAGATGTCTCATTGTAGTTTTGCACTTCTCTAACAAAGAGTGAAGTTGAGCATCTTTTCATGTATCTGTTGGCCACTTGTATGTCTTCTTGGGAGAAGTGTCTGTTTCAGTCTTCTGCCCACTTTATAACTGGACTGTTGGTTTCTTTGGTGTTTAGTTGTATGAGTTCTTTATATATTTTGGATATTAACTCCTTGTCAGAGCTGTTGTTTGCAAATATCTGCTCCCATTTTGTTGGTTATTTTTTATTTGTTTGGACCTGTTGGTGGTTTCTTTAGCTGTGCAGAAACTTTTTAGTTTGATATGGTCCCATTATTTTACTTTTTCCTTTGGGGTAAAATTCATAAAAACTCTAAGACCAAGGTCTATAATTTTAGTACCTTTGTTTTCATCTATGTACTTTATTGTTTCAGGTGTTATATTTAGTATTTGACCCATTTTGAATTAATTTTTGTATAGGGGGAAACAGTCTAGTTTTATTCTTTTGCATGTGGATTTCTAATTTTTTGAGCAATATATGTTGAAGAGGATTTCTTCTCTCCAATGTATGTTTTTTCTGTGTAAAAAAATATTTTCCCATATACATGTGGGTTTATTTCTAGGCCCTCAATTATGTTCCAATTTATCTGTGTGTCTATTTTTCTGCCAATACCATGCTGTTTCATTATTATTGCTTTGTAGTATATTTTGAAGTGAAAAACTGAAACCTCTGGCTCTGTTCTTTTTTTTTCTAAGGATAACTTTTTTTGTTTTTTTTTTAAATATATTTTATTGATTATGCTATTACAGCTGTCCCATTTCTCCCCCATCACTTCCCTCCACCCTGCACACCCCCCACCCACATTCCACCCCCCTTAGTTCATGTCCAGGTGTCATAGGTTCTTTAGCTTCTACATTTCCCACACCATTCTTGCCCTGTCCCTGTCTATTTTCTACCCACCATCTGTGCTACTTGTTCTCTGTACATTTCCCCCTCTCTCCTCCTCCCACTCCCCTGTTGCCAACCCTCCATGTGATCTCTATTTCTGTGTTTCTGCTCCTGTTCTAGCTGTTTGCTTAGTTTGCTTTTGTTTTAGGTGTGGTTGTTAATATCTGTGAGTTTGCTGTCTTTTTACTGTCATATTTTTATCTTCTTTTTCTTAGGTAAGTCCCTTTAACATTTCATATAATAAGGGCTTGGTGATGATGAACTCCTTTAACTTGACCCCATCTGAGAAGCACTTTATCTGCCCCTCCATTCCAAATGACAGCTTCACTGGATAGAGCAATCTCTAAGGATAACTTTGTTATTCAGGTTATTTTGTGGTGTCATACAAATCTGATAATTTTTGTTCTATTTCTTTAAAAAAGGTCATTGGCATTTTGACAGTGACCGCATTAAAAATATATATGTATGTATATGTATGTATGTATGTATATGTAAGTATATACATATATACTTCTGATAGTGATTGCATTAAATATATATATTTATGTATATATGATGAATATAGTGAATATGTTGCTTTGGTTAATATGGACATTATAACAATGCTGATGCTTCCAATCTATAAACATGGAATATATTTCCATTTCATTTTATCTTTTTCAATCTCTTTTAATAATGCTTTGTAGTTTGGAGTAGAGAGCTTTTTCATACCCTTTGTTAATTCCTAAGTATTTTATACTTTTCATTGCAATAGCAAAAAAGAATTGTTTTTATATTACTTTTTCTGAAATTTAATTGTTAGTATATAATAATGTAATTGATATTTGTACATTGATTTTGTGTCCTGCCAATTTAATGATTTTGTTTATTGTTTCTTAGAGTTTTTAGTGGAGACTTTTAGACTTCTATATATGGATTCGTGTCATCTGTGAAAGTGACACTTTTACTTCTTCATTCCCAATTTGGATGCCTTTTATTTCTTTCTCTTGCCTGATTGTTTTGGCCAGGGCTTCCAGAAGTAAGTTCAATAAGAGTGGTGAGAGTGCACATCATTGCCTGGTTCCTGATCTTAGAGGAAAAGATTGCCATTTTTCACAATTGAGTATGACATCATCTGAGGGTTTGTTTTATATGGCCTTTACTATGCTCATGTGATTTCCCTCTATACCTATTCTATTGAATGTTTTAATCATAAAGGGATGTTATGAAATACTCTTCTGAATCTATTAATAGACCATATAATTTTCATTTTTTAATTTTGTTAACATAATCTGTTACATGGATTGATTGGCATATGCCGAACCATTTCTATGCCCCTGGAATGAACCCCACTTGAATGAAATGTACAATTTTTTTTTACTATTTTTTATTGTTCTTCAAGTACAGTTGTCATCATTGCCCACCACGACTCCCCACCCCAGCCACCCCCACCTCCCGCCTCTGATCCCACGCCCCTTGGTTTTCTCCATGTGTCCTTTACAGATGTTCCTGAACACCCTTCCCACTTTCCCTCCATTATCCCTCCTACCTTACCTCCCCTCTGGTTACTGTCAGTTTGTTCTTATTTCAATGTCTCTGGTGGTATTTTGCTTGCTTGTTTGTTTTGTTGATTAGGTTCCACTTAAAGGTGAGATTATATGGTATTTGTCTTTCACCACCTGGCTTATTTCACTTAGCATGATGCTCTCCAGTTCCATCCTTGCTGTCACAAAGGGAATGAGTTCTTTCTTCCTTTCTGCTGAGCAGCATTCCGTTGTGTAAATGTACTATATATAGTTTTTTGACCCATCATTTACTTATGGGCATGAAGGTTGCTTCCAGCACCTGGCTATTATGAATTGTGCTGCTATAAACATTGGGGTGCACAGGTTCTTTTGGATTGGTGTTTCAGGGTTCCTAGGATATAATCCTAGCAGTGGAATTGCTGGGTCAAAAGGTAGATCCATTTTTAGTTTTCTTAGAAATTTCCGTACTGTTTTCCACAGTGGTTGCCCCAGTCTGCAATCCCACCAACAGTGTACTAGGGTCCCCTTTTCTCCACATCCTCTCCAACACTTGTTGTTTGTTGCTTTGTTTATGATGGCCATTCTGACTGGTGTGAAGTGGTATCTCATTGTGGTTTTAATTTGCATCTCTCTGATAGCTAGTGATACTGAGCATCTTTTCATATGTCTCTGGGCCATCTGTATGTACTCCTTGGAGAAATGTCTGTTCAGGTCCTTAGCCCATTTTTTAATTGGGTTGTTTGTCTTCCTGGAGTGGAGTCATGTGAATTCATTATATATTTTGAAGATCAAACCCTTGTCTGAGGTATCATTAGCAAATACGTTTTTCCATATAGTTGGTTCTCCATTTATGTTAATGCTTTTTTCTTTAGCTGTGCAGAAGCTTTTTATTTTCATGAAGTCCCATTTGTTTATTCTTTCCTTTATGTCCCTTGCTATAGGGGACATATCAGTGAAAACTGCTGTGTGGAATATCTGATATTTTAAACCCAACCAAGGAGGTAAAAGACCTGTACTCAGAAAACTACATGACAATGAAGAAAGAAATTAAGGAAGGCACAAACAAATGGAAGCATGTACTGTGTTCATGGATTGGAAGAATTAACATCATCAAAATGTCCATACTACCCAAAGCAATTTACACATTCAATGCAATCCCTATTAAAGTACCAATGACATAGTTCACAGATATAGGACAAACATTTGAAAAATTTATATGTATTCATAAATGACCCCAAATAGCTGCAGCAATTTTCAGAAAGAAGAGCAACATAAGAGGGATGACAATACCTGCCATTAAAATATATTATAAGGCCACAGTAGTCAAAACAGCTTGATACTGGCATAAGAACAGACACATAGACCAATGGAACAGAATAGAGAGCCCAGAAATAAACCCAAGTCTCTATGGTCAATTAATATTTGACAAAGGGAATAGCAGCATAAAATGGAGTAAAAATAGCATCTTCAACAAATGGTGTTGGGAGACCAGGACAGCTAAATGCAAAAAAAATGAAACTCGATCATCAACTTACACCATACACAACAATAAATTCAAGGTGGATAAAAGAGTCGAAAATGTCATGACATGATAGAAGTCCTAAAGGAGAATATGGGCAGGAAAAACTCTGATGTAAAATTTTTAAAAACGTATTACTGTATTTGATTTGCTAGTAGTCTGTTTAGAATTTTTGTATCCATATTCATCAGAGATATTGGTGTGTAGTATTCTTTTCTGTGTTGTTCTTGATAAGTTTTGGTATCAAGGTCATGCTAGCCTAATAAAATATGTTGGGAAGTATTGCCTCTTCTTTATTTCTTTAGAAGAGTTTGAGAAGGATTGGTATCGCATTTTAAAAAATATTTGGTAAAATTCACTATTAAAGCCATCTGATTCTGGATTTATACTTTCTGGAAGGTTTAATTTCATGTCTAATTTTCATTCTGGAATGTAAAGCTGTTTTGAATTAAAGTACAGTTGACATACAATATTGTTGGGAACCGCCCTGCCTGGTTTCAGGTGTTGTAACCCCCCACCCCGTGGCTAAGGCTGAGTGAGCAACCTTCGGACTATAAGCCACTAAGGAGACCAAGCTTATCTCCCTGGCAGGAGTGCTGCTTCTGCTTAATCCATAACTGGCCCCCAATGCCTGGTTGGTTAGCCAATGACAGGCAGGATTCCCTCAAGGGAGGGGTCGCCTAAGACAGGCATGACCACTTGGAAGGCCCTCAAGGAAGGATGCAGGGGGCCACAGCAAAAGGGGAGGGTGGACCCTCCCCACCCCCCAGCTATCCTGACATAGCCTGAGTCCTCAATCCATCTGGGAGAAGTTTTCCTTATCTCTTGGCTTCCTGGCTCTGATACACTTAAGCCTGAAACTAGGATGGAGGGTGGTGTAGCCCTGTGCTGGTTAGGGCGGGCTCCCCGGGTGATCGGGCATAAGAAAGAATTCATAAAGTCCTGTGAAACCTGCTTTGCTAAGAGTGTTCTTATTTAAATGATAATGGTCTGAGCAGGAAATGAGTTTGTCTCCCAAAGTTGTGTAACCCCTTAGCTGACAGACCCTGTCTCAGATTAAGCCCTCAGAGTTCTTTGAAATGTTATCTATTATTTGATCCTTGCTGCCTGACAATGATTGATGAGCTTTACCTGTATTCCTGTGTATTATGAACTTAATAAAAGCCATTGAGAAGGGGCTCTTGGTCCTTCTCCTTTGAGAGATCGACCACCTCTCCTCCCCAAGCAGATCATGTCTTGGTAGTTTTATTCTCATCCGTGGCGGATGGGGGGCTCTGCGCGCAAAGTTCCCCCACGCAATATTATATTAATTTCAGGTCTATAACAGTGAGATTTTACATTTACATACCTTACAAAGTGATCTCACAAGAAGTCCACTACCCATCTGTCACCATACAAAGTAATTGTGATATTATTGATATTCCTTATGCTGTACCTTACATTCCTGTGACTTATTTATAAGTTTTTGCCTCTTAATCCCCTTCACCTTTTTGCTCATACCCCCACTTCCCAATCCTTTGACAATTACAATTTTTTCTGTATTTATGAGTCGGTTCATTTTGTTTATTTCTTTAGTTTTTTAGATTCCACACATAAGTGAAATGATACAATATTTGTCTTTCTCTGACCTATTTCACTTAGTATAACTTCTATATTTATCCATGTTGTCACAAATGCCAAGATTTCATTCTTTTCATGGCTGAGTAATATTCCAGTGTGCAGAATATATATCCACTCCTTTATCAATTCATCTATTGATGAACACCTAGGTTGCTTCAATAACTTGGCTATTGTAAATAATGGTACAGTGAAAAAAGTGCATATATCTTTTTGAATAAATACTTCATTTTCTTCAAATAAACCCCAGAAAAGTACAATTACTGGATCTTCCTTTGTCTGATATATAGCCTTTGTTTTAAAGTCTATTTTGTCTTACAGAGGGTCCAGAGATATATGAAGAGATACTCAATATTGCTAGCCATCAGAGATATGCAAATTAAAACCACAATGAGATACCACTTCACACTGCTGAGAAGGGCCATCACAAACAAAGTAACAAACAAGTCTTGGAGAGACTGTGGAGAAAAGGGAGCCCTAGTGCACTTTTGGTGGGATTGCAGACTGGTGCAACCACTATGGAAAACAGTGTGGAATTTCCTCAGAAAACTAAAAATGGAACTACCTTTTGACCCAGCAATTCCACTGCTAGGATTATATCCTAAGAACCCTGAAACACCAATCCAAAAGAACCTATGCACCCCAATGTTCATAGCAGCACAATTCATAATAGCCAGGTGCTGGAAGCAACCTTCCTGCCCATCAGTAAATGATAGGTCAAAAAACTATAGTACATTTATACAATGGAATGCTGCTCAGCAGAAAGGAAGAAGGACCTCGTTCCCTTTGTGACAGCAAGGATGGAACTGGAGAGCATTATGCTAAGTGAAATAAGCCAGACGGTGAAAGACAAATACCATATAATCTCACCTTTAACTAGAACATAATCAGCAAAATGAACAAGCAAGCAAAATATAACCAAAAACATTTAAATTGAGAACAGGCTGACAGTGACCAGAAGGGAGAGAGGAGGGCATAATTGGGGGAAAGGATGAAGGGTTTACAGGAACAACTATAAAGGACACATGGACAATAACAAGTGGGGGTGGAAACAGGGGAAGGAGGTGGGGAGGGCTGGGGGGTAAAGGCAGAAAACTATACTTCAACAACAATAAAAAGATAAAGTCTAATTTATGTAATATATGTATTGCTATCCAGCTTCTTTTTAAAATTTGTTTTCTTGAAATACTTTTGTCCATTTTAATTTCAGTTGCTGTGTGTTTTTCTATCTGGAGTCTCAGGTAGACAGTATATGTATAGGTATCTTGTTTTTAATCCATTCAGTCACTCTATGTTTTTTCAATGGAGTACTTAGTCAACTTACATTTACTTACTACGATGTTTTTGGTGGTTGTTTCAATTTCTTCACTGTTGATTGATCTATTTAGATTTTCCAATTCTTCATGATTCAGTCTGGAAGGTTATATATTTCTAGGAACTTACTCATTTCTTCTAGGTTATTACATTTTGTGGCCTATAGTCTTTTATAGTATTCTAGTATGATCCTTTGTACTTCTGTGATGTCTGTGTTAACTGCTCCTCTTTTATTTCTGATTTTGTCTTTTTTTTCCTTAGTGAGTCTAACCACTGCTTTGTCAATTTTATTATTTTTAAAACACAAGCTTTGTTTCTATTATTATTTGGTATAACTTTTTGTTCTCTTTTTCATCCAATCCTGCTTTTTTATTATTTCCTTTCTTCTGCTGACTTTAAGCTGCTTTTGTTCTTCTTTGCTCAGTTCTTTTTTTCCCCCTTTCTGAAAGAGGAATTTTATTTTTTAAAAAAGATTTTATGTATTTATTTTTAGAGAGAAGAGAAGGGGAGAAGAAGGAGAGGGAGAGAAACAGCAATGTGTGGTTGCCTCTTGCGTATCCCCTACTGGCGAACTGGCCCGCAACCCAGGCATGTGTCTTGACTGGGAATTGAACCAGTGACCCTTTGGTTCGCAGGCCCACTTTCAATCCACTAAGCTACACCAACCAGGGCTTGTTTAGTCCTTTGTTTAAAAAAAGATTTTACTTACTTACTTACTTACTTACTGTATGTATGTATGTATAGAGAGAGGGGAAAGGAAAAAGAAAGAAAGGGAGAGAAACATCAATGTGTGGCTGCCTATCATGTGCCCCTACTGGAGATCTGGTGTGCAACCCAGGCGCATGTGCCATGACTGGGAATCAAACCAGCAACCCTTTGGTTCACAGGCCAGTGCTCAATCCACTGAGTCACACCAGCCAGGGCTTCTTTGTTTAGTTCTTTAAGATGTAATGTGGACTTCTGGTCAAGATGGAGCATAGGAAGACATGTTTCACCTCCTTGTGTAACCATAAGAAGGATCACAACCGATCTCAAAGCAAAAGACACCCAAATCTGCCAGGTAATTGAACTGTAATGATGCAAACTTCCCTCCTATTACTGTATTCATGCATTGCAAAAGTTTTGATATGTCATTCTCACTTTTTTACTTCTTTAACCCTGTCATTTTTTAGTAGCATATTGTTTAATCTTCACATATTCAGGGTTTTCTAAACTTTTTTCTGTAGTTGATTTATAATATCAAAAGTCAGAGAATATGTTTGGTAAGATTTAAGTCTTCTTAAATTTGTTGAGGCTAGTTTTGTGCCCCAGCATATGGTCTGTCCTTGAGACTGTTCCTTGTGCACTGGAGAAGAATGTATAATCTCATGTTTTGGGATGAATTGCTCTTTAAAAGTCAATTATTTCAATTTGTTCTAATGTGTCATTTAAGGCTGATATTTATTTATTATCTGTTTGTAGGAAATGTCTAGAGTTGTCAATGCAGTTTTAAGGTCCCCAACTCTGATTGTTTCTATCAGTTTCTCCCTTTAGTTGTTAGTTGTTTCTGTATACATTTCAGAGCTCCCTAATTGGTGCCTATATGTTACAAAGTGTATCACCTTGGCCATTATGGTTCAGTTGGTTGAAGCACTGTCCCATAACCAGAAGGTCACTGGTCAGGGCACATGCCCAGTTTGGGGGCTCAATCTCCAGTTAATACATGTGCAGGAGGCAGCTGATCGGTGGTTATCTCTAACATCAGTTTCTCTCCCCCTTCCCCTCTCTCTTGAATGAGAATAAACCTTTAAAAAAAAGAAGTGTGATGTCTTCTTCATATAGAATTCTCTTTATTGTTGGGGACTGCTCCATGTAGTTTCAGAGACTGTACCCCACTGAGCAAAGCCTTGGAAGAGGCCAATAAGTCTCCCTGGAAAACCAGGAAAGCAAGTGGCAGATGCGACCCGATACTGACACTGAGGAGTCCCATGGGAAATAAGACCTGAAATATACATTGCATCCTTTGAAGCCTACTCTGTCTAGCCATAATCCTGTTGGTATAAGCCAGATGTTTGAGTTCAAAGGATAAGGAGTGAACTCCTTATCTCATGAACACAACAACCACATGGTATCAGCATGTCTCCCAGACCTGGACCTGAGATGATCTGTGTTCCTTCAATTGTTATCTATAGATAATATCTGTTTTCTATTAACTACAGCATTTGGGCATTGTTTAATGAGATTTGCATGCATGCTGTATACCCCTGTACACACTGATCCCAATAAAAGCTGTTTTGGAGAAGAGCTCGGGGCATTCTCCATTAGAGGGAATTACCACCCCCTTTCCTGAGGGAACACAGATTGTGTCAAGGGCAACTCCTTTCTGTTCATCTGCTGCAGCTGGGAGAGTCCTGCTGGGCGGACCCCCTCCCCCCACCCCCCCCCACACACATCTGGTGCCAGAACAGGGACAGATGATTCACAACCTGCATCGGCCAGAGGCTACTAGCCATCATCCTGGAAAGCACATGTAGGCAGATGGGATTTGGTGCCTTCCATCCCACAGGTAAGGGACAGCAGCAGCAAGAGCTTTTTACTTTGGTTATGCTGCCAGTGTATCTAAGATAAGGGAAAAGGGGATTTCTTTCAGGCTGTCCCTCTTGTGGCTGTTTTGTTCTTGGTTTCGCATCTCTCCTCCCTCTGCCTCTAGGCACTCTGGGAAGTCACCCTCAGCTAGAAAGTAACTTGAATGAGTTCTCTGGCCCCGCCCCCAGACTCCAAATGAAAGAGGCACTTCTTCCCTCTGGCCAAAGTTGTTGGACAGTGTTGTGTGTGAGTAAAGTCCTTGTGGAGGTGTCTGGGGTCAATCCCTGAGATGTGTAGGGGCCTCATAGAGAAACCCAAGCACTGTAATTTAATTTTTGGCTTGTCCAGGGAGGGGCAATATAAGGGTTAGTTGCTTAGCACTGTGAGACCCCCTGGCTGTTTTAGATAGGGGAAAAACCAAGACATGAAGAGAGGCGGGGATGACCAAGGGGTGACAGCCTTGGGAGCCTTCCTCACAAGCAGCACACTGTGACCCACCACATTTATCTCATTCACCAGCAATTAGTCAGGAGAGGTATGGAGAACTATTTAGATTGTGCGAGGGCAGGAGAGGAACTGAAGTAAAAAAACTATCCCAGCTGCTGACCAAGATGGAGGCATAGGTAGACACACTATGCCTCCTTCCACAACCAAAATAAGGACAACAAAAATTTAGAAACAAACAAAAAAAGAAACAATCAGTACTGACAGAAAATTGAACTATATGGAAGCCCGACAACAAAGGAGTTAAAATAGACACATTCATCCAGACTGGTAGGAGGGGCAGAGTCAGGCAACTGAGAGGAGAGGGTTTGCAGCAAAAAAAGTGGTGGCTGGCAGACCCTGGGCGCGGGGAGGCAGTGGGCTAACCCAGTGAGGTGGTGGATTGTGGAGGGGCACAGTGCACAAGGTGGCTGGCAGATCGGACCGTCCCACATTCCCATGCAGATAAACCAGGCAAAACTGGGGAGCCTAACAGACCTCGAAACCCAGGGTGCCAGCTCGAGGAAATAAAGCCACAAAACACCAATTGAAAACACCTGCGGGGTTGAGGTGCTGGGAGAGACTCCCAGCCTCACAGGAGAGTTCATTGGAGAGACCCACAGGGACCTAGAATGTACACTAGCCCACCCACATGGAAATCAGCACCAGAAGGGCTCAATTTGCTTGTGGAAGCTGGGGAAGTGACTGAAATCTGGCAGGGAGTGCAGCAAGCACCATTGTTTCCTCTCAACCTCTTTCCCACATATGAGGTCACAACCGGCTACTAGGTTGCCCTACCCTGGTGAACACTTAAGGCTCTGACCCTCACTACGTAACAGGTGTGGCAATACAAAAAAAAAAAAAAAAAAAAAAAAAAAAAAAAAAAAAAAAAAAAAAAAAAAAAAAAAAAAAAAAAAAAAAAGGCCCAAATGAAAGAGCAGATCAAAGCTCCACAACAAATACAACTAAGCGATGAAGAGATAGCCAACCTATCAGATGCACAGTTCAAAGCACTGGTGGTCGGGATGTTCACAGAATTGGTTGAATTTGGTCGCAAATTAGATGAAAAAATGAAGGCTACAATAAGTGAAATAAAGGAAAATGCACAGGGAACCAATAGTGATGGAAGGAAAACTGGGACTCAAATCAGTGGAGTGGACCAGAAGGAACAAAGAAACCACCAAACAAAAGAAGGAAGAAACAAGAATTCAAAACAAACAAAAAAAAAATAGGAGAGGCTTAGGGACCTCCAGGATATCTTTTTCTAGGGGTATCAGAAGGGGAAGAGTAAGAGCAACAAGTGGAAAACTTATTTGAACAAATAATAAAGAAGAACTTCCCCAATCTGGCAAAGGAAATAGACTTCCAGGAAGTCCAGGAAGCTCAGAGTCCCAAAGAAGGTGGACCCAAGGAGGAACACACCACACCAAGGCACATCATAATTACATTAGCCAAGATTAAAATGAAGGAGAGAGTCCTAGAAGCAGCAAGGGATAAGGGGACAGTCACCTACAAAGGAGTTCCCATCAGACTGTCAGCTGATTTCTCAAGAGAACTTACAGGCAAGAAGGGGCTGGAAAGAAGTATTCCAAGTCATGAAAGGCAAGGACCTACACCCAAGATTGCTCTCTCCAGCAAGGCTGTCATTTAGATTGGAAGGGCAGATAAACCCTTCTCAGATAAGGTCAAATTAAAGGAGTTCATCATCACCAATCCCTTACTACATGAAATGTTAAAGGGACTTATCTAAGAAAAACGAGATAAAAACATGTATAGTAAAATGACAGCAAACTCACAATTATTAACAACCACACCTAAACAAAAGCAAACTAAGCAAATACCTAGAACAGGAACAGAACCACAGAAATAGAGATCACATGGAGGGTTAGCAACAGGAGAGTGGGAGGAGGAAAGAGGGAAAAAAGGTAGAGAATAAGTAGCACAGATGGTAGGCAGAAAATAGATGGGGGGAGGGCAAGAATAGTGTGGGAAGTGTGGAAGGTAAAGAACTTATAAGTATGACACAGGGACGTGAACTAAAGGGGGGGAATGCGGGTGGGAGAGGGTGTGCAGGGTGGAGGGGAGTGAGGGGGGAATGGAACAACTGTAATAGCATAATCAATAAAATATATTAAAAAATAAAAATGAAAAAGTTTATTGTGAAGAGTAAGTAAAAAAACAAAACAAAACAAAAATCAAAAACTATCCCAGCCACCAATATGGGCTCAGGACTTTCTAAGAAGCAGGAGAAGTATTCTCAACTGCTTCAGCAGCTTCTTAAGGCTGAGAGATCTCAGGTTAAAAAATGGAATTTAATAAACTTGTTGAAGACAGTAAAGAGCTACTGTCTGTGGTTCCCAGATAAAGGCTCTTTAGATTTAGAAGTGTGGGGAAAAGTAGGGCAGAAATTGAAATGGCACTGGGAGAACAGGCATCAAGAGGACATCAGACTTTATTAATCTAGAGACTAGTTAGGACGGCTCTTGTCCCTATTCACACCAGAAATCCTCCTGATAAGGAAAATT
The DNA here is from genome assembly GCA_004027475.1 of Anoura caudifer. Lineage (NCBI taxonomy): Eukaryota > Metazoa > Chordata > Mammalia > Chiroptera > Phyllostomidae > Anoura > Anoura caudifer. The sequence goes on from PVKU01005475.1 coordinate 58,936, forward strand.
TAGACAAAAGAAAGAAGGGACCTATGGGTCAATGGGGGGCATAGTTGCTGAGCCTAATAGTAAAAGTCCACCACTGCAAACAGAGGAAATGGCTAGCTCCTCTTCGGCCCCACCATGGGACAACTCGCTGGAACAGCCGCCAAAGGAATCTGCTCCCTCCCTCTCAACCAACTGAGCTAGCTGCTCTGGGATGCATCTCCAGGACTTACCTCTACCCCCTGCCCCTTCTCAGTTGGATCCACCTCGGGCCCCTTGCTAGACCACCACCATTATGCAACAATGTGTTGGAGAGGCTGCCAAAGCTGGAGATTGGAAAGCTCTGCTTTCTCCATTGATACTAAACAGTGCTGGCAGCCAATGCATGAGCCTCTGCTTTTTGAGATAGACAAAGATTTAAAAAATAATATTAAAGATAACAGACTTCACTCGCCCCACATTACGGGGCTCTTATCAGCCATCACTGAAGGATACGGGAAGGCACCTTATGATTGGAAAGGCTTAGCTGGGACTGTCCATACACCCACCCAATTTATGGTCTGGCATTCAGGGTAACAGCTGCTGCTGCTGTTGCTGCCACCAAGCAGCTGAGAATAACAGCAGCAAAAATCCAGTCCACCTTAACATACATACTTCTTGGGACTGAACAGTGCAAATCCATTGAAGAGCAGGCAAAAATGGACCCTCTGGATTTCTCCCAATGCTCCCAGGCTACTTTCCATGCCCTGAAGATGGTTCCAGAAGCTAAAGCCTGAGAGCCAGGCTCCTTCGCTAATATTCGGCAAGGAGCCACAGAGGCTTATTTAGATTTTTGTTGATAGACTGAACGAAGCAATTCAAAAACAGGTTGAGAGTCAGGAAGCAGCCAAAACCCTTTTATTACAATTGGTTTATGAAAATGCAAGTAGTGATTGTAGGGCTGTACTCAACGCTCTCAAATTGACCACCGCTGATCCCCATTAGTCAATTTATCAATGCTTGTCAGGACTGGGCATAGAACAACATCAAGCTACATTGCTAGCAGCTGCCATAAAGGGGGAAATTAAATGCTTTAATTATGGCAGACTGTGACGTACCTATCAGGAATGTCGGAATAAACAACAGAAAAACCCAAACCTGCTGAGTTAAGACTGCTCACAATATGGCAAGGGCAAACATTGGGCCAATCAGTGTAGATCCCAATATGATAAAAATGGCAAACCACCTCCACCTCAGGGAAATGTCAGAGGGGCGCAAACTGTGCTGCCCAAACTCCCACAGGAGTCATGCTGGCGGTGACAATCAACTCTTTTGGTCCCAGGAGCCTGCCAAGTCACTCATCTCCATGCTGCCACAAGGGGGAGTGCAGGACTGGTCACTATCCAAGAACTCATCTTAAAAGAACAGAATGAAAGCCTCATAGCTCTGTAAGAGGGTGCAGCCAGAGGGCCCCCAAAAGAAGAATTTGTAATGGGTTCCAGAACTCAGGGTGCCCAGGAAATATTAAAAATATGGGATGTCCTCACCCCCACAAGTCTGAGCTGTGGATGGGATACATAGAGCAGGGCCACTGAGAGTTGTTTTGCATAGTAACAGTTTTGCAGATAACCTCTAGCACAGTCATTTAACATATCTATAACCTTTAACTGGTTTCATAGATATGTCAAATAGCTGTGGCCATGCTTTGAGCCAGGGGGAAGGGAGTGACTTCCACCCAAGATGTAACTGGGAGGCAACTACTCCTGGTTACAGAGCTTGCATGAGAGCTTGGAGATGATCGGCTCCGTGCCACGGGGCCATGCCTGCCCAGACTTACCATGGCAGCCCAGAAAAACTTAAAAATATGGGAGTGCTGGCAAGTGTAGCTGATTGTGGGAGGAGTCAGAAATGGGGCTGTAGAGGAAGATTAGCGTTGGGATTTAAACCCAGGTGAGGCAGCCATGACAGGAATCACCACTGGGCTTTAGCAGAGAACCACCACATGGCTTTGGCAGGGGAGAATTGCGCGCCTTTGGGTCTCCCTTTGCCACGCAGCTTAGGAAGCTGGAAAGCAAGATGTAGCAGCGATACAGAGCTCTCTCTTAGCAGTTCGGAAGAATGCGGGAGAGACACTGCAGGAGGGAAAGGGGTGAAAGGACTCTTGCTGGTGGGCCACGAGAAGGTGCCATGTGGTCTTGGAATAAGAACTGGAGATCCCGGGGGCACAGCTGATGGTGTCGGCAACCGAGGGAGGCCTGCCAGCCGAGCATGGATTACTGGGAAGAACCAGGGGCTGCCTGAGCCCTGTCTGAGCCACAGACTTCTATTTCTTTTCCTGAGATACTGTACCCCAGACCGGGCAAAGGGGGGATGGAAGGACTGTGTGTGTTTGTGGGTGTTTTAAGGGACTTTGGGATTTTGATGAAGACATTAAGTCATTACTCTTGTCTGTACAACTTGAATAAATAATTCCTTTCCTTTTCACCAATCTCTAACATGGAGAGCTGTAATTCTCCGGTGATAGGAAAGGCAAACCTGGTACAGGGGAACCCCAGGAGAAAGAGGGGTCAATTCGGTAACATTGTGGGACTCCCCCCTTCCCTGGCAGCCAATCAGGGAAAATCATGGGAGACCACATGTGCAAGAGCTTTAAAGGAATACAACTACTTGTACAAGTGCAGTAAAAGCCTGCCAAAAAAACTAGCCAGGAAGGATCCGCTCTGTAAGAATATAGTCCCTCCAGCCCATGATGTCAATCTCTGCTTGGAGTTGGTCTGCTCCCATGTTCTCTGCTATAAACTCTGGGTGTTCGGTTCAATTCTTTGTCCTGATCGCCAAGAACCTGGTTACCTGTGCCCACCTGTGACAGCTCCTACAGGGGTATGGGGACCACTGCCTGAGGGCACGGTTGGATTGATTTTAGGAAGCTCTAGTGTTACCACTAAAGGGATTTTAGTCCAGCCTTGAGTAATTGATTCTGATTATCAGGGAGAAATCAAAATTATGATCAGAGCCTTTGGATATCATGTCATTCCTGCCCAAACTCATATAGAACAACTTCTTCTTCTCCCTATGCAGTGCCAAATTCTCAAAATATTAAGAGAGGGGAAGGAGGCTTCAGTAGTACTAATAACCAATCTGTTTTTTGGACCACCTCCATTAAATTAAATAAACCTCTTTTACAAATGAAAATCAAAGACAGAACCTTCCACGGCCTACTGGATACTGGTGCAGATATCGCTGTAGTTTGCAGCCAGTATTGGCCTTCAGATTGGCCCCTAACAGAAGCCAGCATTTCTCGACCATGTGGAAGTTCCTGGTCCCTCGGATGCTACAACCCTGATGGACAGGTAGGGCGACCTCGGCCCTATGTCCTTCCAGCCCCACTTAATATTTGGGGATGAGACCTTCTTACTCAGTGGGGAATGGAAATCACCCTCCCACCTTTTCACTAGTGGCCACTATTAAATATCTCCTTCACCCCTCGCATGGCTTTCAGATACACCTGTGTGGGTCAATCCGTGGCCACTGAAAAAGGAGACGTTAGAGAGCAACCATGAATTAGTAAAACAACAATTAGAGGCAGGACATACTGAGCCATCTAGCAGTCAGTGGAATACTCTGATTTTTGTAGTTCCTAAAAAATCAGGGAAATGGAGGCTTATACAGGATCTTAGAAAAACTGAGATACTTCAACCAATGGGAGCTCTCCAACCTGGAGTCCCAAATCCCATCTGCCTCCCTAAGGATTGGCCACTTCTAGTTATTGACGTAAAACATTGCTTTTTTACACTTCCCTTAGCTAAAAAGGACAGAGACTGATTTCGTCTCTCTGTCCTGGTTCTTAATAACTCTCAACCATTATAGAGATTCCCCTGGGAAGTTCTGCCTCAAGGCATGTTAAATAGCCCATCTGCCAGTATTTTGTCCACCAAACCTTACAACCTGTCCAGGAAAAGTTTCCTAATTCTATAATATATCACTATATGAATGATATCCTGAGCTGCCCTGTCTTCTGAGATGTTTACTAAGACAGCTTATTTTAAAAGGCCATATCTAATGCAGGCTTAATTATAGCCCCTGAAGAGGTTCAACAGTCTGAGCCTTGGAAACATCTGGGGCACATTCTTTTTCACAGGACAATTCGGCCTCAAACACTCCAAATCAATCCACCAGAACCCCCAACCCTTAGTAACCTCCAGCAACTATTAGGTATTGTTAACAGGATTCAACCTAGCCTAGGAATTACCACCCATCAGCTTACTCATTTATTCAATACCTTAAAAGGAGACTCCGACCTAAATTCCCCTAGAACTTTGTCCCCCCAGGCTCTCCAAGAATTAGACCTTGTCAATCAGCATATTAACAAAAGACAGCTCACAAGAGTTGACTGCCCATTTCCTATCAGGTTATTCTGCTTTCTGACTCTAGGTATCTCCACAGGATTAACTGGTCAACTATTACCTCAGTTAGACATGATAGAATGGCTGTTTCTCATCCATCAGCCTCAATGTACAATTGCCACTTATATTACAGCTCTATGCCAGCTTATTATTAAAGCATGTGAGAGAATTCAGCAACTTTTCAGCCATGATCCAGCCATCATTCACATCCCGCTTACTCAAATCTATTTACAACAGTTGTCCAGTCAGTCTTTAGAATTTCTGTGCTATCACAGACTTCCCAATTCTCAATATTCATTTGAAAGAGAAAATGAGTAAGGCCTCTATCCCCAAAGCAAGAACTGTTTTTATCGATGGCTCAGGCAAAACAAGGAAAGCCGCCATCACCTGGAAGGAAAACGAGGCGTGGAAACACTGTATTTCTTCTGATCATGTTTCCACTCAACGGGCTGAGCTCTCAGGACCCATTATGGCTCTCCCACAGTGGCCTCATGAGCCCTTGAATCTGGTTCGTCACTCTGGTTATACTGTATATACTCTCCTTCATATAGACCAGGCTCTCCTTACGGGGTCCACTGACCCTCCTCTACTCTGTCTATTTTTAACCTTGCAAACTTTGCTAGATAAAAGGGAACATTCTGTTTGTTACTCATGTGCATTCCCATACAGGCCTCCCTGGTCCTATGTCTGAAGGCTATGCCCGAGCTGACTCTCTAGTAAGCATAGTAGATACCTTTCAAAAGGCTAGCTGTTGAAAGGTTCCCATCAATTTTTTCATCAAATAGTCACGCACTTTGGAAGGAGTTCAAACTTCCATGCTCTCAGGCCAAACAGATTATTAAAGAATGTCCAAATTTCCACGCCTTAGGGAAAGCATTGGCTCTATTAGAATCCCAGAGGTTTGGAGCCACAAATAATCTGGCAACCTGATGTCACCCATTACCTCCTTTTTGGGAAGTTTAAATTTATTCATGTCTCTATTGATACTTTCTCTGGAGCATTACATGCTTCCGCCCTTATGGGCAAATCCAGGCCCATTGGCTTGAGGCTCGTAGCCATCTGGGCTGTCCATAACAAGTTAAAACTGATAGTGGACTAGGGTATACAGCCTGATCCAGTCAGGATTTCCTACAAAGATGGGGAATTCAACACAAAACAGGCATCCCTTATAATCCCACAGGCCAAGCAAATTGTTGAACATGCCCATCGTACTTTTAAACCTCGTAACAAACATAAAAAGGGGAAGAAATCTCATAATGCTGGGCATGTATACTTACAATTTTCTTAATTGCAATAATTCTCCTAACATGCCAATCAAGAAACATTTCAGTTGACAAAAGGAAAGGGTCCCATCCCTTAGTGTTGCACAGAGATCCCTTAGGGGAAGGGAGATGGGAGGGGCTGGGTGAATTGTTAACATGGGAAAGAGGATATGCTCCTGTTTCCGCCCCTACAGGTCCTTTGTGGCTACCCACTAAGAGTGAAACCCTGCCATGGGAGACCGACCCCACCCCTGTGGATAGCTGAGACCGAGAGGGTCCAGCGTCTTAAGGACCTGACCGACCAGCTGTCCCAGATGACCATGACCAAGTGCCAATGTCAGATGGGAGCCCTTCGTCAGAACTGGGGGAAGCAGGCCACGGGGACCACTCCACCACCTGAACCCAAGGAGATAACATGAGGAGACTTAAAAAACCTTAATAGCAGGGCTGAAAAGGTCATGAAGGATATAGGGGTACAAGACACTGCTGAAAATCGATTTCTAGACTATTTGTCAGTAGTGTCCTCTAATTCCATCAAAACTGTGTCGGTACTTGTCCTGTTAGCTTGTTTTGGAGGCTTGGGCCTCGCTGCTGAGACTCAGCATTTACTGGATATTTACTGGAGCTATAACCTTGATCCACCCATATTTAAGCTCCATACCTGGTGGAATTCAGAGCCTCCTTTATCTAGCAATGATACCGAAGTACAGGAGGCACCTGGCTCCCACCAGACAGACCTTTAGCAGAAAAACAACATTATCTGTCCCTACGAATACTATCTATGTGTCAGAACATTTACTTGCTTGGTTTTCCACACTGTGTGACACTCTGTGTTAACCTATAACTTTTATTTTTATTTTTTAAAGATTTTATTTATTTTTAGAGAGATGGGGAAGGGAGGGAGAATAAGAGGGAGTGAAACATCAATGTGTGGTTGCCTCTAGCACACCCCTTACTGGGAATATGGCCTGTAACCCAGACATGTGCCCTGACTGGGAATCAAACCGGCGATGTTGTGGTTCACAGGCCTGCCCTCAATCCACTGAGCTACACCAGCCATGGCCTACCTTTAACTTTTAAATAGTATGCACATGCGATTGGCAGTAAGGAATTTTAAGCTAGTATCTCCCTAAGAGGCAGATAAAGCCTATGGCTTTAAGGGAGAAAAGAATGGAGACAATAACAACCCCCCAGATGTATCCCTTTGCAAAATTAAGACAAAAACTACTGAGCCTGTCACTTGGTCTTTGTGTAGATCAATAGCTCTCCCTCACTGATATTCCTAACACACCATTAACAGTTGAAAACTGGTGTGCCAGGTGGAAAGTGTATGCTAATGTGGGTTCTGCCATTATCCCTGCCAAACCTAAAATTATATATGTTAGTACAGGGTGGCATGGCAGAGGAACTGGAGCTCCTGTTATAAGAATCATGTCCTCGAACCACACTAGACCTTGGCATTCTAATACTTGGAAAATGGGCCTCCGTTTCATAGAATGCCTTGTAGGATGCTTTCAATAGAGTCCCAAAAGAGGTTTTTATATTATAGAGAATGTTAGTAGTTCCTGAGTTACTGTATGTACTTCTCACCCCTTTTTCTAGCCATCCTCATTTAACCTATAGTAACTCTGTGATATTTAGTCTCTATACTTTCCCCTGGATCTATCTATGGTAGCTGTCTCAACCATGCTAATGTTACTCAATTCAATCTCACTACGATTTTTGTAGTTGGCAAACAGAAATCTGGCTGCAGGTTAATGTTACCCATGAATGAATGGGAAGAACCAGGAGGCCTGGCCACTCTCAGCCATGCTTGCTCTCAAGTGAGAGTGAGGCGCTTCTTAGGGACTCTCATCACGTGTATGTATTGTTTCTGCTATACAGCTGCCTCTGCTGCAGGAGCTGCCACTGCTCTGGCTGAGTCCAACCAGACTGCTCATGCTGTTGATGCCCTCCTCACCAATACATCTCAAGAAATGATCCAACAAACACATACTGACGACGAGATCCTTGCCAGGCTCTCAGCCATGGTGTCTGCAGTAATATGGCTGGGAGAATAGGATGCTCTTATCACTTGCCAACAACTCACTTATGATCCAGGCATCTCTAAGCTGTGTGTCACCTGCTGAAGTGGAACTCCAGTCAGCACTCATGGGAGGAGGTCCGAAATTGTTTGAGAGGTGCCTTTCCCTCCAATTTCAAGGGACAAATCAATCACCTCCAGATGAAGCTATGTAAACAGCTTCAGGAAATTGAGAGACTCACTGAGGTCTTTTGGACCCTGCATAACAACTTACAATGGCTCAACCCAAAAACTATTTGAAGAACTAAATTTGTGTCTGGGTCATGGGGGCTATGGGATGCATCCTAATCATTGTGGTCTTATGGACCTTGAAATGTATATACAAATTGCTTTCCAGGGATTGTATATGCGAAGAACAAGTAGCAGGCTCCATCAGACTTACTGCCATGTCTGACACAACAAGCAAAAATGGGGAAGATGTTGGGGATCACTCCATGTGGTTTTGGAGACTATAGCCCCACCAAGCAACACCTTGGAAAAGGCCAGTAGATCTCCCTGGAAAACCAGGAAAGCCAGTGGCAGGTGTGACCCAATACTGACACTGAGGGTTCCGTGGGAAATCAGACCTGAAATATACATTGTATCCTTCAAAGCCTGCTCTGCCTAGCCACAGACCTGTTGGTATAAGCCAGATGTCTGAGTTCAAAGAATAAAGCGTGAACTCCTTATCTCATGAACATGCCTTAACAACCACATGGTGCCAGCATGTCTCCCAGACCCAGACCTGAGATGATCTGTGTTCCTTCAATTGTTATCTATAATTATCTGTTTTCTATTAACTACAGCCTTCAGGCATTGTTTGATGAGCTATGCATGCATGCTGTATACCCTGCACACACTGATCCCAATAAAAGCCATTTTGGAGATGGGCTTGGGGCATTCTCCACTAAAGGGAATTGCCCTCCCTTTTCCAAGGGAACAGGTTGTGTCCAGGATGATTCCTTTCTTTTCATCTGCTGCGGCCTGGAGAGCTCTGATAGGCAGAGCACCCCCACACTTTATCATTATAAAATTTTCATCTTTGTCTCATTACCTTTGTTATATTGAAATCCATTTCATCAGATAAAAATATCTGACATCTTTTCTGTGGATGTTATTTGCTTAGAGTATATTTTTCCACCCTTTCACTTTCAGTCTGTATTTGTCACTGCAGCTTAGACGTATCTCCTAAAAGCTGCATATGGCTGGGTTTTGTTTTTTGATCCAGTCTTCTACTCTGTGCCTTTTACTGGTGGATTTGGTCCATTTACATTTAGGGTAATTATTGATGTGTAAGAATTGCCTAGTGCCATTTTATCTTTTTTTCTAGTGGCTATGCCTCCACTTGTTTTCCTTTTTGTTTTTGTCTGTTGTATATGCTTAGTGGTACTCCATACTTTTTCCTTTTTTTTTTTTAAAGTTATGTGTCTCAGTTTTGGGTTTGTGTGTGTCTGTGATTATTTATTTTATGTAAAATAAAGTTTTCATATATATAGTTCTTGAATTTTGATGCATCTAATCTCCATCCTTCTTTGCAGTTTCAGACCTTTACCCTCTCCCAATTTATGTTTTTGTTGTTATATATTATCTGTTTATGCTGTAAGTTGGTTGGTGATCTTGCTTGTAGTTGTTACCTTTCGCTCTTTCTTTCAGATGAATAAGCCCTTCAGTATTGCCTGCAGTAGAGTTCTGGTGGTAAATTTCCTCAGCTTCTCTATGTCTGGAAAAGTATAATGATGCTGTAATTACTATTCTTGTATGTTAACTTCTCTTTCAGTAATTTGAATACTTGGTTATACTTTCTTTTAGCTCGTGGGTTTTCTGCTGAGAAGTTCAATGATAACCTCATGGGCCTTATAAAGATAGGTTATTTTCTTCTTTATTCTGATTGCCATGAGAATTACTTTTCATCATCAATTTAAAAATATTTTTATTAATTTTAAAGAGAGAGGAGAGAGTGAGAGAGAAAAATATCTATTTATTGCTCCACTCATTTGTACATTCATTGGTTGCTTCTTGCATGAGCCTTGACCAGAGATTGAACCTGCAGCCTTGGTGTTTCAGGATGACACTCTAACCAATTGAGCTATCCAGCCAGGGCCTCATCATTAATTTTTGACGGTTTTAATATAATGTATTTTAGAAAGGCCTTTTTGGATTGAGGTAAGCATTCTGTTCTGTTTGCTTTATAGATTCAAGGATGAAGTGCTTTCCATAGATTTGAACTTGAAAAGGCTTTGTTCTGTTCACCCTTTCCTCTTCTTCTCTTACGTCTATTCCTTATATTATTCTTTCTGATGGAGCCAGATAGTTCTCATAGTTTTTTCTTATGTTCAAGGTTCTCTCTTCTTCATTTGTAGCTTTCTGTGTTTGATATCACTAATTCTTTCCTCCATCTGGTCAGCTCTATTCCCTATGCTTGCTAATTCATTCTTCATCTTTTTATTGAGTTCATCTCCAGAATGTTTTTGTTGTTGTTGTTGTTTTGTTTGGTAAAGTACTTATTTGATTTTGTTTCTGAGTTTGTTAAACTGTTTTATGCACCTTCTTGACTTTTTGAGATCCACAATCTTGAATTTTCTGTCATTTAAATCACATATTTCCATGTCTAAGTTTTTTTTACTGGGTAATTTTTATTTTTTTCTAAGCTGCCTTGTTGCCTTCATTGTTCATGGTATTTGATGGATCCCTTCTCTGCCTACGCATCTATGAGTGGCACTTCTCTAGTAGATTGACAAGAAGTCTTCCTATTGTTTTCTAGTATGTAAAGCTGAATCACAATTTTCTTATATTTGTAGCACTTCTCTGGCTTCTCTGATCCCCAAGGGGTGGTAGAAAATAGCGTGCCCCTTGAGAAGGTGGGCATCTCCTCTGGGCTTTGGTAGTTTCGGTCACAGAGGACAAACTCCCAAACCCTGCCGGGGAATGTGATGAAATGTTGGGGTTTCAAATCTGTGAATCCCACTGCTGTCCCCTGCAGCCAGACCCTGCCAGCAGAGCAGCTGCAATGTGTGTGGGTGGGGTGAGAGGGAGGAATTTGGTTACTTTGTTGCTTTGCTTTCCCAGTAATTGTGAGTAGCAGACATTTGTGGCACTGTCTTCTGATCTCCACCAAACCCTGGGTTTAGTTGTAGTGTGCCTGTTGCTCAGGTAAATAGAAATGTTTTAGTACCAACTGTCAGATTTGCAGATAATTTGCTATGAAACCAACACTCACTGCTATAGCTTCTTCTGGGGCCTGCTAATTCTGGGAGTGTGAGGTGAGGTGGCCACGCCCAATGGCTTTGCTTTGCCTGGAATGCCAATTGCCAAACAACCATGGCCACACGTCTATGCTTCGTCCCTGCCTACGTCAGTGGGCTCAGCTGCAGTTTCTATTGTCTACTCCTTCAGGAATGCTCACTAAATCCTTTTTAAAAAATGATTTTATTTATTCTTAGAGAGAGGAGAAGGGAGGAAGAAAGAGAGAGAAACATCAATTGGTTGCCCCTCATACACTCCCAACAAGGGTCCTGGTCTGCAACCTAGGCATGTGCCCTGACTGGGAATCACACCGGTGACCCTTCTCTTTGCAAAACAATGCCCAACACGCTGAACCACACAGATCAGTGTGCTCACTGAATCTCATTGCTCCTCCAGGCTGAAAGGAGTACTGGTGGCAACCTCATTCCTCCCCTCTCCAGTGTAAGCCCTGCCTTGAGCTCCAGTCTGTGGGCTGTCTTTGTCTAATTTTAGCTATTATCCCTCGTCACCTCCCTGGGTCACTTCCACTTGCCCACCTTCAGATGTTTCAATATACCGATGTCTTCAACGTTTTTGTGCATTGAACATGACATTTTTTGTTAAATGATAGCTGTTCAAATAGTTGAAGCTTCAAGGGGAGAGACCATGGGGATCTCTTATACCACATTCCTCTGATGTGACCCCCTTTGGTTTTGGCATCATATATCCCAGACTTGAAGCTGAAAGCCAACAACCAGAAGGTGCAACCGCCCCTTTCCAAAAAAAAAAGAAAGAAAAAGAAAAGCCACCCCCACCCCACCAAGAAAAGCTTTCATTAAAGCTTATGAATTGTCTATTTCTGAAATTTCCCAATACTTTCAAACTGTGTTAACCATTTTCACTGTATAAATTGAAACCATAAAAAAGCAAAACTGCAGATAAGAATATGTGTGGAGAACAATATCTTATTTTGGATTTTAATCCAATACTACATTTTGGCCATTGTTTTTCAAATTTTTCTATTTCAGGTTGGCTTTTGTTCCTTTGACAAAAAAAAAAAAAAAAAAGCAAAAATTGTGCTAAAAATTACATAAAAATAACCATTTTTAAGCATACAGTTTAGTAGCATTAACTATATTCATCTTTTGTGCAAATGACTTCTAGAACTTCGTCCACCTACAAAATAGCTATTTCATTTTAACACTCCCCCCATTTCTGACTACCTGCAGCTCCTTGTAACCACCATTGTATTTTGTTTCAATGAGTTTGACTACTCTAGGTACTTCATACAGCATTCATCCTTTTTGTGATTTCAACAAACTGATACTATTAAATTTATGTATATTCCACATTTGCTCCACCTCTTCGATGTTATGAACAACACTGTAATGAATCTGGGTCTGCAAATATCTCTTCAAAAGCCTGCTTTCAATTCTTTGGAAAATACGCCCAAGTGGGACTGTTGGATCATACAACACTTCTATTTTTAATTTTTTGAGGAAGCTCCATATTGTTTTCCACAGTGAATGCAACATTTTACATTCCCACCACCAACATTTTATATTTCCACCAATACTGCATAAAGGTACAATTTCTCTGCATCCTTGCCAACACTTACTTTCTGTTTTGTTTCTTCCACATTTGTGTATATGAATAGTTATTGTAGGAGCCAGAGTCACACAATTCAGATCTCCCTTCAGGAAAATCTGATGTAAGGAGCACAGCTGGTTGAGAGCTTCCAGTTACTACACTTTCAGGTCCACTGAGAGATCTATGCTGAAAGCAATGCCCACCCTAGGCTGCTCCAAGCCACGGAATAAATGATGCAGGGATACAAAGACAAGTTATTTCTACCAAACTCTATTTTATTTTTGGAACCTTCCCTGGGGACTTTGATTGGCCTGATCAAGATTTTCTGAGAGTTGCACAGCAGTCTCAACTTTTTCTAATCAATTTTCCTTTTTCCCTCTTAACTTTTCACAGGTGCCAGACCTAAATTGTAGTCTGAAGGTTCCCTCCACCTATGCTTGCTCCCTTTCCCCTTTATTTTTCATGTATGTTTCCCCCAATAAATCTTGCACATCTAATTTTGTCTTGGTTGCTGCTTCTGTTATACACAGGATTTGGGGCAAAAGTAAAATAAGATGTTCAGTCCACTGTTTTAATATAGAAGTCACTATTAAGTTTTTGTGTTCTTTGAAGACAACAAGTTTCAAGTTTCATTAAAGTATGGAAGAATAAATTACTTTTAACCCATTTATCATCTGAGAGAAAGCTATTTTTGTTTTGTTTGAGTGGAATAAAATATTCCATGAAATTCCCCAGGAAACCACAGAATGCCATTTTAATCACTTCTACCTTCTATAATCAAGAATTCAAGTACAGAAATAAACTCTAGTGCTGAGGTAACATTGTAACCTTCTCCCAACGCGGCTGTATAAGTCTCAAGCTACATGATGAATCAATCCCACTTCTAATTTAGGCCAAAAGCAGCATATTATACCCATGTAGCCGAAAGAAGTATCTTCAATATATGCCTACTTATATGTATATATGTATGTGTATGTGTGTAGCAACAGATACACGCCAGGGAAAGGTTAACTGAACCTCATTGGTAACAAAATGTTAGAAGTCAGACGATGTGGGAAATACAGAAACATACACAGTCTTCATGTTCAAAGTCTTCATGGGGATTTTTTCTGTAATTTCTAGAATAAAAAGAAGAAAAAGAAATAAATTTTCTACCTATTCTGAGTATTTCAAAAATGTTAACTGCCTAAGAAGCAGTCAGTTTGGCCTCAACCCAAACAGAGATCTGACCTTTGTCCCAGCTCCTGGGGAACTTCTAAACCCATAGAACTTTTTGAGAAAGTCATGTGTATTGTTAGTTATGGTGGGTCCTTGATCATATCTGATAGTTTATGCTCAGCAGATGACTTAAGGTGGAAGTGACTATACCAGAAAGACCAACTATGTGATTCAGGGCAAGAGTAAGCTTAAGCTCAACACGTGGGCAACAAATCCAGCATGCCTATGCAATAAAGGCTCAAGACCAGCCCTGCACACCAAGGCTCAGGTGAGCTTCTCTGGGTGGTAATAAACTGTACGTACCAACATGTATTGATGCCAGGAGGAGGTAACACTGTCCATGACTCCTTGGGGAGAAGACAACTGAAACTGTGTTTAGACCCCTCCCATATTTGGCCCTGCACATCTAATTCCTGGGCCTGGTTCAAAGTTTTATCCTTGTCCTATAATAAATATAGTTCTGTGAAAACCTGCTAGTAAATTATTAAACCTGAGAGTGGTTTGAGGAAATCCTCTAAACTTGTACTTGGTGCTAGAAGTGACAGTGGTCTTGTGTGAACCCCTTCCTCTGAGTTTGTAGTTGAACCCTAACTTCTTAGAGCTGGGGTTCAAGTCTTGGTTTAAAGTTTTGAAGGACTGTGCCCTCAACCTACTAACTCTGGGTATTGCTCAAAATGTCCCTATACCCCCTCCCTCTGTACCACTCCACGAAATATTTCCTCTATCTACAGAAAAGGCTGAGGAGCAGAACTAAGCAAATAGCCCAGATTTGTAGCTTCTAAATATTAACTTCCTATAACACAATGAAGAACAGCCATTCCCAAATCTAGGGAAGAGTACATGGTAAGCGTAGGACACACCTTACAGTATCAGAAAATAATTTTTTTTTAAAGTGAAGGGCTCATGTCAAAGAATATGTGAGCCAATACAGCCAAAGATAAAAAATTTGAATGTACAAAGTATAACACAAACATTATTAATAATGAATATATAAAAACCCAAAGAGAGAGAGAAAAAACTATTAAAAAAGTTCTTTGCCTGCTTTAGGGCCCTTTTCAGTTAGTCAGATCTGAATTCAAAGGGAAAGATCAACTTTCCCTAAAAATAGCTCTTATCCTAGCAAAAATTCTCAGTGCAAAAATACTCCAAAGCTGCTTCCTTAATAGATAACTCCAGGGTCTAAAGATGATGTTTAGAATCTAGTGAAAGAATCAAAAAGGCATCAGTAAGTTTTTCAAACTGTAAGCATTATGTCATCCTTCTAATTTACCAAAATATTAGTATTTTATGAAAAACAATTTTCGGAGGAAAAATATACTGAAAATGCATGAGAAACAAGCATGTGTGTCAAGCTCCCTCTTAGCTTGGCAGTGGGCTTGAAGGCAGCAGCCTGTGTTCCCAGTGTGAGACCCTGGTACCTATTTCTAGAAGGAACAGAGAAAAAAAAATACTGTGTTTGTTCTAACTTGTCTGGGGGCTATCTGAAGAACTTACATAAGAGGCTTCTCTTTGTTTAGCCTAACTTGGAACTAACTCAGGGCAGAAAGTTGTAGGTATTGCTTAAAAACATTGAAAGGGAAACAAAAAAAGCCTACAGCTATGTGTAACAAAAAATTATGATCGAAACATACACAGACTGCTTAGGACTGGGAGGAGAAGCAGGAGACTGTTTCTTTGGATTAATTGGGGCACTAAATATTGCCCATATATCTTTCTAATTTTAGAAAGCCACATGTACACCTTGGTCAGGATGTACACAGAGAATAGACCTGAAGAGTGCCAAAGCTTTGAATTCTGAAAAAGGTAAAAGGCTTTTCTGGCCAAATGTGGCTGCTCTCCAGGCTGAGTGAAAACATAAATTGAAGGCTGAGGCAGGGCTGTAAATAGCCTGGCTGTGATGAATGAATGCCCCAGCACAAGCTGATCCCCCAAAACTGGGAGAGGTGGGTATTTTGTTTTTAAGCTTTTAGCTCCTGAAAGTCAAGAAAATCTCTGTCAAATAGTACTAGAATACAAGCTAAAGGAACAGACTTCAGTGACTACACATAACAAGGAATATAGTCTTGGGTATGTGTGTGTGTGTGTGTGTGTGTGTGTGTAAAAGTTTGGCAAAGTCATAAAACAAATTAACAATTACAGCTTTCAAAAATCAGATAACAGCAAACCCTTGTGAGGAGGCAAACCTGATTTCCAGAGTTACCACAATACAGTATTCAAATGTCTAGTGTTCAACAACAAAAATATCCCAAAGCACACAAAGAAACAGGAAAGTTACAGTTCATTCGGAGAAAAAAAATTGACAACAGCTATCCTTTAAAGCACAAATATTTGAACATACAAACACTCAAGAGAAACACTCTTATATGGAAAACAATGAACATTGGTTCCAATGAACATTGGAAAGCCTAATAGAAACCACGAAGAATTAAAGAAATCCAAGAAAACAATGCATAAAAAATTCAAAAACACTAATAAAGAGAAATT
>PVKU01005475.1:75231-123065 GCA_004027475.1 Anoura caudifer
AAAAAAAAAAAAAAAAAAAAAAAAAAAAAAAAAAAAAAAAAAAAAAAAAAAAAAAAAAAAAAAAAAAAAAAAAAAAAAAAAAAAAAAAAAAAAAAAAAAAAAAAAAAAAAAAAAAAAAAAAAAAAAAAAAAAAAAAAAAAAAAAAAAAAAAAAAAAAAAAAAAAAAAAAAAAAAAAAAAAAAAAAAAAAAAACACAACAACTACATAGAGATTCTGGAGTTGAGAACAACTACTGAAATAAATTCACTAGAGAAACTAAACATATTTGAGCAGGCAGAAGAATCTGTAATTCTGAACATAGGACATTTGAAATCATCCAGTCAAGTGGACTAACATACACATTATGGGAGTTCAGAAGGAGGGAAAAAAAAGATAGAACATTTGAAGAAATAATGACCAAATACTAAAAACAATAAAAGAGAAGCAACATAACAGGAATATTCAATAAGATTAACAGCCAATTGCTAATCAGAAACCATGGGAGCCAGAAAGCAGTGGGCAACATATTTAAAGTGCTGAAAAACTATCAACACAGAAATCTCTATCTGGCAAACACTATCCTTCAAAATTAAAGACTAATTAAAACATTCCCATATAAAGAAAAGCTGAGTAAGTTCATTACTATTAAATGTGACCCCCAAAATGATAAAGGAAGTTCTTCTATTTGAAATGCAAGGATGCTACACAGTGACTCACATTTGTACAGTTATTGCATTGTTCATTTATAACTCTGCTTTGCTTTCTTTTTTAAAAAAAAATTATTTATTTTAGGGAGGGGAATGGAGGGAGAGAGAGAGAGGGAGAGAAACACTGATGTGTGAGAGATACATTGATAGGTCGGTTGCCTCTCACATGCCTCAACTGGGGACCTGGCCCACAACCCAGGCATATGTTCTGACTGGGAATCGAACTGCTGACCTTTGGTTCTGCAGGCTGGTGCTCAATCCACTGAGCCACACCAGCCAGGGCAGCTTTCTGTTTTCAGCATGATTTAAAAGATAAATACATAAAACAATTAATATTACATTTATATTTATATATAGTGTATTTTCTGACAAGAATATAACGGGGGAAGAGCTCAATAGAGGAAGAATTTTTGTAAGCTATTAAAAGTAAAACTGGTATCAACCAAAACTAGGTTATAAATTAGAATGTTAGTTGTAACCCCCAAGAAAATACCTAAAAAACACACTAAAGAAAGTCAAAGGAAAATCAAGAGTATACTATAAAGAGTCAACTAAACACAAAAGATGTCAATGAATGAAGAAAATGAGGGGAAAAAAGGTATAAGACTTCCAGAAAAGAATCCTGGCAAAATAGCTGAAAGACCTTCTTAGGCAGTAATAGTTTTTGAATTTTTACTCTTTTAAGCAGAGTCTAATTTACTCAGGGGAGGGAAAATACCCAACCCCAGCCCCTTATAGCCTTCCTTTCTCACTTTAAGAAAAAAGAAAATTAAAAAGCAGAGAAACACCTGTGAAGGTCACAGTCCCAGGTCACATACCCACTAAAGACTGAGACATAATGATAAAA
Organism: Anoura caudifer; assembly: GCA_004027475.1. Lineage (NCBI taxonomy): Eukaryota > Metazoa > Chordata > Mammalia > Chiroptera > Phyllostomidae > Anoura > Anoura caudifer. The sequence goes on from PVKU01005475.1 coordinate 76,765, forward strand.
CTCTATAAGACCTTCCACATCTTACCAAGACATTATGTGACCTCCTGTATGCTCTACCTCCTGTGGATTATCATGGAAAGAAGAGCAAAAGTCCCATTTAACCCAGTTCTATTTCCCTAGTACATTATGTTGAACAATCAACAAACACACCCAGGTATTCTAAAAGATAACCCCACCCCCCCAAACAACAAAACCCCAAACTAAAAAAACAAACAAACAAAAAAAAACACCTCACAAAACAAACCCAACACCACCACTACCAACAGAAAACAGTAGGAAGAGACAAAGCAAGCATCATTCTGCCATTAGTAGACTGGGAATTTAAAAGAAATAGAATTAACATGCTAGGACTCTAATGAAAAGAGTGGACAACATGCAAGATCAGATGGGCAATGTAAGCAAATAGAGACTAAGAAAGAATTAAAAGGAAATTTTAGAAATCAAAACAATGCAACAGAAATGAAGAATGCCTTATACCAAAAAATCTAAACCTAGGCATATCATATTCAATCTGCAGAAAAATCAAAGATAAGAGGGAAAGGTAATATCTGCCAGTTTTCCATCAATGCTAGAAGACACAACACAAATCCTGATTCAGAAGTCTAACAATAATCTCAGGCTATACGGCTATATAAATTAAAGGATGGAATAGTAAAAAGTTTTGAGTTAGGATGACAAGGATAGTTATTAAGCAAATAAACAAAAAGCAAAATGAAGCCAGATCCCACTGTAAACTTTTCAAGGAAATGATGTCCAGTGTGTTAGGGGTTACAGACCAGAACTTAGAGAGGAGAGTAAGATGTCAATAGAGAAGTTGTCAGCACAGACAGAGAAGTGGTATTGCAGAAGTGGATGATGTAAAGGGAAGTGTGAGAGATAGAGAAAACATGTCCTTGAAGACACTAGCCTGTGTGGTGTGCAAGCCATCATCCTGAGCCTCTATTTTCTGAATTATTGGGTGGTAAATATATTGACTGATGACCTAGCTATTCATTCTGATGCAACTCACTGAGAAAATGCATGTAAGCCTGCTTTATAAGCTGTAAAGGAGGAGGGACAAAGTCAGTTATAGGATCCCCTCACGCTGTTATTTTACAATAATGTGATCATTTTGACTCTAGGGGAAGAGAACAATTTAGAATCAGCAAATATGCTAATTTTCCTAGAAGCATGCACAGGGCAAAATAGGTTTACACTTGTTTGTATGGAAAATAATACCATAATTAATACATAAGAAAATAAACTGTTTTGTGTACTCACAACTGTAAACCTACTTTTGCCCCAACCTGTATTTTTAATAACATACCAATATAATTTTTAGATTATCTCAAAAGCCAAAGGCAATCACCCTCTTAAATATTTTTTTAACATTGTATTATGGCAAACTGCTGTAGAAAGAGGGAAAAAAAGAGGTAACAGTACTATCTCTCACATTTAATCTATAATTGGTTACTGGTATCACATCTACTTTTAGCAAAAGAAAAAATAAAACAAAAATGTAGTATGTTCTACAATCTCCTCACCATGCATTTGAGACTCATCCTGAAATAGCTTTAACTTCTTGTTGCGAAGGCCAAACACCTTGGCTGCTTCATACAGAAGACCTTCATAGGTGAGTCCATTCTGTCCAAATGGGTTTTCAAGCAGGAGAGTACCCACTGTTCCCATTAAACACTCTGCAGAAGAAAAAACAAACTGGATTAAATCTCAAGAATTCACACCATCTAGCTACTGGATTCCTAATGGAGGCAGTGACTGATGCTGGTTTGGAGAGTCAGCAGTAACTACAGGAGCTTGAGGGGGACAGCTGTACAGTTTGCGGAAAGAGTCTTAAACATCTCACAAAGAACAAGGGAAAGGAGAAAAAGAAGAATCAACCAGCAGAAAACAACTGCAGCCTGGGAAAGAGATAATCAGTAAACACTCCAATGAAGAGCCTGAAGGCTCCACTAACAAATGTGTATAATGAGAATGCCAAAATAACAGGGGAAGAAAAATAACAGTTTTGGAAACATTTTTCAAGAGCCCTGGCCAGGAAGCTCAGTTGATTAGTGTTGTCCCTATACATCAAAGTTGTGGGATAGATCCCTTGTCAACACACATACAAGAGGTAACCGATGACTGCAAAAAAAAAGTGAAACAACAGGATCTAACGTGTGCAGAGTAGCTGGAAGCTCCATCCACTTGCTCCCAGACCCAGACCGGTCTTATAGCTAAATTGCAGAGCAATCCACTCAAAAATCCAGCTGAGGGTGAGTGAGAGCGTGCGCAAGTGTGTATGCAGACAAGTGTGTAAGTGGGTAACAGCCTGCCTGTCTGCAGGGCACACAGGAGTGGGCAGCCTGGGCTCTCCTGACAGAGCAGCTGCTAGAGCTGTTGCCCAGTCTGGTACTTCCAGCTGTACAGATTTGGGGTGGGAGACATTTTGGGGAATGTAAAATAGAGTCTTTGGGAAGAAGCTTCCAGAATGCCTACACCTCAGCCAGGATCCTTAGACTGCGATACTTACTAGGGAGGTGGCTGTTACCCCCCGGGCCCTAGGCACCATGGTAACTGTACAACTAGAATATGACTCAGGAGCCTTGAGCTCCAGGGGCTGAGAGAGACAGCCAGGGTGGGCTGGCTCCAGAGGCATCGCAGTGGGAGCATGCCTGCCTGAGGTTGAGATGCACTGAAGGAAGCAGTGGGAGCACCCTACCATTGCCATTCAGAAGAGATCCAGAGAGAAATGTTAAAACTGTCAAGACAGTGGCAGAGCTGTGGTCATCCCTGAGAGAAATTTTGTGCTTTTTGGGGAGGCAGGAGCATGTGGAAAACAAGCCACCCAGGACTTAGTGCTGCTGTATGGGGGCCACACAGAAACTCTTTGAAAAGAGGAGCTGAGGATGGACCTTGTTTGCCAGTGTGTGCAGCATCTCTGCAAACAAAGAAATCAGAGTGATATTGTCATGCTGAAGCGACCGTGGAGCCCAACCAAAAACAGCTGGTGAGCAGGGAGCTGTACAGAATAGGGAGTTTGGCCTAGGTCTGCTGCAAGCAAGGCAGACTGGGGACAAGACAACCAAGAGCCGAACACCTAAGATTTGCTGCAGCCAAGCAGGTCCACACAACCCCCACCTGTGGGATTACAGGCTCTGTGGATCAGTTAAGGCAAGGCTCAGGAGCCCCTTGCTGGGTGCATATCCACAGGGGGAAAAAGGAATAGATCTGAAAGAGCCCTTTCTACCAGACTCTACAAGCTACACTGTTCCTCCGGCCCTGATCAACTGAAATCAGCACAGCAGAGATTAGAGAGAGGCACAACAAGGGGTGTTCAGGGCCCCACTTACCTTCATCTCTTAGAGCTGCTGTGTGCACCAAGCAGAAAAGAGTTGCTTCCTTTACACATATTGACCCCTTACAAGAAATGGACAGCTAACTTACCAGAAACCATACATCACTGGAAAGAATATGAGACAGACCAAGACATGTGGTGAAGGGGTGGGGAAACACTCCCACCATCTTCCCTGAAGAATGAACAGCACCCCCTGGGGGTGACCCAGGGTTCCTGCCCTACCAATAACACCAGAGATCCCCTCTGGAACCAGGTGGAGGAGGTACTGGCAGATGATTCAATGAACCACTCCTGGGCCCTGTGCTGATGGAAAGCTTATAGGGAGGGACACGAATGCCACCCAAGCCTGAAGGAGAGAGCCACAGACTGTGGATTGCTTGTAGTGGAAAACAGGTTGCCTAGGGTCAGACTAGGACACCATCAGACATTACCAGGAGCAGATCCAGAAAGAGAAGACTGGCAAACAAACACTGGACTCTGCTGCGATGAACTGCACTGTAGTCTTACTCGTTATTAGTATTATTCTCTCATGCACAGCTTTTTAAAATTATTTGTCCTTCAAGTTTTTTCCTATGATTTCACTATTTTTAAAAAATTTTAGTTTATTTCAAATCTCGGAATTTGCACCTTCCTTCTCTTACTCTATTCTGTCTTCTTCCTTCCTGTTTTCAGCTTTGTTTTAAATTTTATTTTCTCTCTTGCTACAACTGGTTTCTAGTCTGCACTCTTATATCTCCTTCCTCCAGCCTCTCAAAACCATTTTCATGTCATTAGGCATCTCACATTCATTTTTACTGTTCTTAAAATACCCTTATTCTCTCTCCACCATTACTAATCTTTGCTGATTGGATTTTGATACAGTGGTTGCTGCATTTCTTCAATTTTATTCCCAGATCTTAACTACTTTTATATTTCAAATCTCAAATTTTGTCATTCCCCTCACCTATTCCATTTGACCTTCCTCCTACTCTGACCTTTTTTTTGTTTTAAACTTTACTTTTCCCCTCTCAGCCTGGTGTTCATTCATCACTTGTATTTCTTCGCCCTTTAATCTGTCAAAATCACTCTTCTTTCCTTTAGATATCTCATAATCTTTTTTTTCTTTCCTTTTTCCCCATCTTATTCCCATTCCACTTGTATTAATCTTTCTTTCCTCACTTGTGGTGGACACTGTTGTGGTAAACCTTTTCTTCCAATTTGGTTCCTAGTCACTATTAAACAAAATTTGTTTTTTAGAAACCGCATACTATACTCCTCTTTTCTTAATCCATTTTGCCTTCCTTACCCCCTTTTTAATTTGCATTGTAAATTTTATTTTCTTGCTTTCTTTGCCTTGTTTCTATTCCCTAGTCTTACTATTTCTCCTCCTTCTACCCTCTCAAAATCATTTTTCTTTCACTTAGTCATCTCATATTTTTTTAAATAAGTCTTAATCTCCTTATACCTTTATTAATATTTGCTCATATGTTGAGGACAGTCTGGTTGTGGGTGGAGTTATTTTTGCAGGTGTGAGTTTTGTATCCTGGGTTGCTTTGTTTTGTTCTGCCAGAACCTGTGTAACAGCATACAAGACATGGTGGGCAGTGTGCCTCTCAGCCAGCCAGCCAGAGAGAAATACCCACCAAACAATGACACAACAACAACCAAAACCCAGTTATCACAAGGAAGCCCAAATAAATGACATAAAGGACATCCAAAGAATTTCCAGCTCAGGAGATCAAGGAGATGGCACCACTGAGTCCCAGTCTCCTACCACAGAATAATACCCCACGAAGACAAGGAGTCAAAGCAGATCAACCTAATGTACAGAAACAAACAAGAAGAGTCACCTAAAATGAGGAGAAAAAGAAAGACTCCAATTGAAAGGAAATGAAGAATCCCCAGAAAGACTGCTATATGAAATTGAAGCAAGCGATCTAACAGACATACAGTTCAAAATAATGGTTATAAAGATGCTAAAGTAGCTCAGTGAGAACTACAAGAACACTATGGAAGCTACAAGAAACTTACTGGGAACTACATCAGCATAAAAAAGGGCATAGAAACTATCAATAAGAGCCAGGAGAAAATAAATACAATATCTGAAATGAAGAATACACTAGAAGGAATTAAAAGCAGGCTAGATGAAGCAGAGGATCGAATCAGAGTTGGAGGACAAGGTAGAAAAAAAAAACACTACAACAGAGCAACAAAACGAAGAAAGACCCAAAAAGAAAGAAGATAGCTTAAGGGAACTGCAGGGCGACATTAAACATAATAATATCCATATCATAGGGATACCAGAAGTAAAAGAAGAAGAGGAGCAAGGGATAGAAAACTTGTTTGAAAATGTAATGACAGAAAACTTTCTTAACTTGGTGAAAGAAATTACCCACAGACATATGAAAAAATGTTCAACATCACTAGCCATCAGAGGGATGCAAATTAAAACCACAATGAGATACCACCTCACACCTGTCAGAATGGCCATCATTAATAAATCAACAAATAAGTGCTGGCCAGGGTGTGGAGAAAAGGGAACCCTACTGCAGTGTTGGTGGGAATGCAGACTGGTGTAACCACTGTAGAAAAGAGTATGAGATTTCCTCAAAAAACTAAAAATGGAACTGTCGTTTGACCCAGCAATGCCACTGCTAGCAATATACTCTAAATATCCTTAAACATCAATTGAAAATAATTTATAAATAAAGCCCTATGTTCATAGAGGCCCTATTTATAATAGCCGAGTGCTAGAAAGAGCCTAAGTGCCCATCAGTAAGTGAGCAGATCAAAAAAAAATGGTGATACATTTACACAATGAAATACTACACAGCAGAGAATAAAGGAGATCCTACCCTTCCTGATAGAGTGGATAGAACTGGAGAATATTATGATAAGCAAAATAAGCCATTCGGTGAAAGACAAATACCATATGATATCACTTATAAGAGGAAGCTAATGAACAAAATAAACTAATGCACAAAATAGAACCAGAGGCATGGAATAATGGAACACTGACAGCAACCAAGAAGGACGATCAGGGTGGAAAGAAGGGGAAGGGACTAATCAAGGGCCATGTATGAACCACCCATGGGTATGATCAACAGGGTATCACACAGGGTGGGCTGGGTGGAGGCAGACTAAAGGGGAAAACTGGTATAACTGTAACAAAATAACATAAAATATTTAAAATTAAAATAAATAAAAGTGAAACAACAAACTGATGTCTCTTCTCCCCCACCTGCTAAAAAATCAATTAATAAAAAATTTCCCAAAAAAGGCTAAATTAAAACATTTTGGCATTTAAACAATTTAACTTCATTTAGCTCTAACTTTTACCTAACCAGTTTATATCATTTCTTACCTGTATGTGTATCCTTAAAGCAGGGTGGGCATCTACACTTACATTACTACATATATAATATACTACTACATATATATTACTATATTACTACATTAAACTGAAAAACCCATGTAAGTCGGAGAGGTTGAACATTAAAGTAAACCTTACCACGCCAAACCCCACAATTCACCTGAGGGGGGTGTACACAGATAGGGGAGGCACGTACCTTGTGGGTTTGCGTTCACGAGCTGTAGGTTGATGTACTGACAGGGAAGAGTACTAGGACTGTCAATCGGAGAGGGAGCTGATCCTGCAGTCACACATAGTGTTTTCCCACTAAGATTCAATAAGTTGGTTTGATTTTGTATTTCTAAAAATAACAAGAGTAACAAGATAGCATTCTTTCAGAGCTGAAGGCATTCACTTTTTCTTATTTGTTGAACTACCACATATACATACATATTTTCAGTGTTATTTTTTATGTTTATCAAAGGACACTGCCTTTACTATAAAATCAGGTTGTAATGACATGCAATTAATAGACAATGCTACTGAAGCAAAATGGCATATTTACAATCTAAAATACAGGCCAACTCTTCTATCACTCTTTCGTTCTTTTCCCGTATAGCTGACTCTTGAACAACATGGGTTTGAACTAGGCCAACTTACATAAAAAAATTTTTAAATAAATACAGTCAGCCTTTTGTGATTGTAGGTTTTGCATCTGGGTATTGAAAACAGCAGTTTTGCATTACCAATTGGATGAAAATACTGTTTTCCATCCATGGTCAGTTGAGTCTTTGAAGGTGAAGGATTGACTGCACAAATTATATCGAGATTTTTGACTAGATGCATGGGATGGGGTGGGGGGATCAGTATCCATAAAACACACATTTTTCAAGGGTCAACTGTATATTATACTGTAGCTTTCTTAAAATTCTCCCGAGAACCCCAGGCTTCACCATGAAAAGCCCCATGTGTCTAAGAATAATAATCATAGTAAGAAAACAAGTTTTTGGACTCAAGAACATATGTGTAAAATAGCAAGACACACAAGACGTGCAATATAATTTAATTTATAGAAAGTTATACAGTGCTAAGTAATGTAAACATAGGTGAGTGACGGATACTGGCTGTAACTGAGGATAGGGAGTGGAACTGGTGGGTATGAAACCAGACTGGGGAAGACCTGCAAGGACCTGTTCCATCTAGTGGATGGATGCCCATGACCAGCCTGGAGCCACAAGGGCTCCCTCCTCTCTTGACCCACACCTATGGCTTCCTGAGGATTCACCAGTTGACAGAGAAAGAGTTATCAGGTGTGCTGTATGAATGGCTCTGCATAATGTGCCCCACTATCACAAATAGATGACTGCAGTCTTGCCTACCCACCGAGACTCTGAGTGGTCCTGAGGAACAATGTTGATGGGAATCCAATTAGTGCGCACAATTTCATTTAGGGCGGCTGATGGTTTATTTTAGTCAGGTGGGATGTCTAGAGGACTGGATCTACGCTCATCCATGGGCAGTGGCTAATAGTTTGACTGATTGGGAATGACCAGGGACTTCGAAAGAACAGACCTTGAACATTGGTGAAAAGGAAGTCAGGGCAAAGGTATGTAGAAAGACTGATGCAAATGAGCAGACTGTGAATGAGGAACCTAAAAATCAGGTGGACAGTGTCACTTGTTTTGTGGAAGTCAGTCTGCCTTTCCCCAACCACTCCTGTTCTTTCCCAATGGAATGATGAATAAAGGGGCCATTCTGGCTATGTAGATTTCACATGGGCTTAGTAACATGGATTTCACTCCAAATAATGGCTTTGCTAGTTGGTACAGTATATCCCATCTACCAACAGCAGGACCATTACAAAGCTCCCAATATCGCATTATTGCCAGATGATGAGTAGAGAACTCGATGACAGATTGGTAACTGGGCCACTTCCATCATGGAAAATGTAGTGCTTTATTCTTACTGGAATACACATTTGTTTGGGATATGGGTTAGTCTTAGTTGCCTGAAATGCTACTATCAAACCCATCATGCATGGATTTTGGGAACATCCTATTTACTACTATGGCACCTCACAGTATTGCTTTTGACTAAAGAACTTGAGATATGGCAAGGTGTATGTATTCAGGGAATTCCCTGTCCATACTATCTTCCCCATCACTAAGAAGCAGCTGGTCTAGAACAATGGTGGAGTGGCTTTTTTAAAAATTATTTTATTGTTGTTCAATTACAGTTGTCTGCATCCCCCCCCAACTACCCCCTCACCACAACCAAACCTCCCTCCCTCCCCTGCTTTCCACCCCCTACCCTTGATTTTATCCATGTGTCCTTTATAGTTGTTCCTGAAAACCCTTCCTCCCATCCACCTCCCCTGTGGTTACTATCAGATTGTTCTTAATTTCAATGTCTCTGGTTTTATTTTGCTTGTTGTTTTTTTCTTTTGTTGATTATGTTCCAGTTAAAGGTGAGATCATATTTTTGTTTCACCACCTGGCTTATTTCACTTAGCATAATGCTCTCCAGTTCCATCCATGCTGTTGTGAAGAGTAGGAGATCCTTCTTTCCTTTTGCTGGTAGTATTCCATTCTGTAAATGTACCATTGTTTTTTGATCCACTCATTTAATGATGGGCACCTAGGTTGCTTCTAGCACTTGGTTATTGTAAATTGTGCTGCTATGAACATTGGGGTGCACAGATTCTTTAGGACTGCTGTTTCAGGATTCTTAGGATATAATCCTAGCAGCTGAGTCAAAAGGCTGTTCCATTTTTAGTTTTCTGAGGAAATTCCATATTGTTTTCCACATTGGCTGCACCAGTCTTCATTCCCACCAACAGTGCACTAGGGTTCCCTTTTCTCTACATTCTCTCCAACACTTGTTTGTTGCTTTGTTTATAATAGCCATTCTGAACAGTGTGAAGTAGTATCTCATTGTGGTTTTAATTTGTATCTCTCTGATAGCTAGTGATACTGAATATCTTTTCATGTCTCTGGGCCCTCCGTATGTCCTCCTTGGAGAAGTGTCTGTTCAGGTCCTTAACCATTTTTTAATTGGGTTGCTTGTCTTCTTAGAGTGGAGTTGTGTGAGTTCTTTATATATTTTGGAGATCAAACCTTTGTCCAAGGTATCACTGGCAAATATTTTTCCCATATGGTTGGTTCTCTTTTCATTTTAATGCTATTTTCTTTAGCCATGCAGAAGCTTTTTAATTTGATGAGGTCCCATTGGAGTAGCCTTTCAAAGTCTCAGCTTCAGTACCACATGGGTGCCAACAGATGGCAGGGCTATGATACTGTCTTCCAAGATACTGTTCATTCTTTAAACCAAGATACGAAAAGGTGGACTTCCAGCCAAGATCTACAGGGTCCTAGAGCGTACGCACCAGAAGGGCCCAATTTGCTTGTGGGAAATGGCCGAAGAGACTGAAATATGAGAGAGAGCAGAGCAAGTGCCATTGTTCCCTCTCTGACCCCTCCCCAACATACAGCATCACAACCCAGCAACTGGGTTGCCCCATCCTGGTGAACACTTAAGCCTCCTCCCTTCATGACGTAACAGGCACAACCAGACATCCCTCCCCCCCCAAAAAAAATGGCTCAAATGAAAGAACAGATCAAAGCCCCAGAGACAATAAATCTAAGCAACCAAGAGATAGCCAACATTGATATCAGATGCACAGTTGAAAGTACTGGTGGTCAGGATGCTCACAGAATTGGTTGATTTTGGTAGCAAATTAGATGAAAAAAAAAAAAAAATGAAGGCTACACTAACGGAAATGAAGGAAAATGCACAGGGAACCAATAGTGATAGGAAGAAAACTGGGACTCAAATCAATGGAGTGGACCAGAAGGAAGGAAGAAAGGAACAACCAAACAGAAAAGAATGACGAAACAAGAATTCAAAAAAAAGAGGAGAGGCTTAAGAACTTCCACGACATCTTTAAATGTCCCAACATCCAAATTATAGGGGTATCAGAAGGGGAAGAGGAAGAGCAACAAGTGGAAAACTTACTTGAACAAATAATAAAGGATAACTTCCCCAATCTGGCAAAGGAAGTAGACTTCCAGGAAGTCCAGGAAGCTTGGAGAGTCCCAAAGAAGGTGGACCCAAGGAGGAACCCACCAAGGCACATCATAATTACATTAACCAAGATTAAAATGAAAGAGAATTCTAGAAGCAGCAACAGATAAGGGGATAGTCACTTACAAAGGAGTTCCCATCAGACTGAGAGCTGATTTCTCAAAAGAGACCTTACAGGCAAGAAGGAGCTGGAAAGAAGTATTCCAAGTCATGAAAGTCAAGGACCTACATCCAAGATTGCTCTATCCAGCAAGGCTTTCATTTAGAATGGAAAGGCAGATAAAGCCCTTCTCAGATAAGGTCAAAGTAAAGGAGTTCATTATCACCAAGCCCTTATTATATGAAATGTTAAAGGGACTTATCTAAGAAAAAGAAGATAAAAAAATGTGAACAATAAAAAGACAGGAAACTCACAGGTATTAACAACTACACCTAAAAGAAAAGCAAGCTAAGCAAACACCTAGAACAGGAGCAGAACCATAGAAATGGAGATCACATGGAGGGTTAGCAACAGGAGAGTGGGAGGAGGAGAGAGGGGTAAAGGTACAGAGAATAAGTAGCATAGACGGTAGGTAGAAAATAGACAAGGGGAGGGCAAGAATAGCATGGGAAATGTATAAGTTAAAGAAGTTATAACACATGGACATGGACTAAAGGGGCGAATGTGAGTGGGAGGGGGTGGAGGGGAATGAAGGGAGGAAATAGGATAACTGTGATAGCACAATCAATAAAATAATATATATATATTTCTTTTACATATATATAAAAGAAGAAGTGCAAAGCTGCCCTGCGTAGTGTGGCTCAGTAAAAAAAAAGAAAACCCAAAAAACAAACAAAAAAACAAACAAAAACCAGGATAGGGAGACTATGGCTCCTGGCTGGTTTCCTGTTTATATAAATAAAGTTTTAATAAAACACAGCCTTGCTCAGCCACAATAGATGCCTGCTAGAGGAGATACCACAAGGGGTGGATTGTGGAGATTTAACTCTGCTAACTTAGGTAAGCTAAAAGTTTCCCAGAGAAAGGTGCACAGGATTTGAAAGACAGTTTAGTTAAAGCCACTATGCTTGAAAAGTCAATGTGGGCGCAGGCACCACCCAGCTTTCACAGGCTTCCATTCTTCCAACTTCTGGGCCACGCACATGAGAAACTCTCTTGCAAAGCTTCTTCTGCAGGTCCGAACTGTCATTGTTAGAAGTGGCTAGACAGATGAGTTCCAGTCTGTCCCTAACTACACCTACTTGTCATCCTACAGTGACTTCAGGTAGAAACCCAATCCTTCCACTGACTTATCAGTAGCCCCTGGTGGATTCTGGTCAGAGATTTTTCTCAGATGTTCCAACCAACCACTCTCATCCACACCTTTAACATACCAGGTTTCTCTCATATTACTTTTTCTTCCCTTCTTCAGCCCTTAACATATAGGACGGCATGATTTTTCATGGTGGCTCTATCCATTTACAGTCCAGCAGTGAATGTGAGTTCCTACTACACAATACCTTTGACAACATTTAATGCTGTCAAACTTTTCTAGTTTTTGCCAATGTGGTGGCAAGTAATAGTACCTCACTGTGGTGTTTACTGCTGCGGTTCAGCAGGTGTTCCTGTAGTTATTGACCATTTAAATCTCTTTTAGGTTATTTAAAAGTTCCTGAAAATAAGCATTCAGAATGTATTAGTTTCCTTACAGTTGCTACAAGAATCATAAACTAAAAGGCTTAAAAAACCAAATAGTTCTGGAGGCAAGATGTCTATAATCCAGCTTTGCCTCCAGAACTATCAGTAGGACCTTGCTTCCTCTGACACCTGTGGGGGAATCCTTCCCTTTCTCTTCCTAGCTTGGGGAAGCCCCTACCAACCTTTTGTGTTTCTTGGCTTGCAGCTGCATAATTCCAATCTATGCCTGTCATCACATGGTGCCTCTGTGTCTTCACCAACTTCTTATAAAGACATCAGTCATATTGTAGTAGGAACCACCTTACTTTACCATAATTTCCTCTACAATGACCCTATTTAGAAAGAAGGTCAGTGGTACTGTGGGTAAAGACTTTGAATATATATATATATATATTTTTTTTTTGGGGGGGGGGGTGGACGGGTTGTATCTCACATTTTAACCCATGACAGTGGGAGAGAATGTACTTACAATTTAAAAAATAATTTATTTAGGCTTATCTTATTGAGAATATGGGTTTAGCAAGACACAGGTACTATGTTGAAGAAAGTTAAAACTCTCCAGGGAAGTCCCTAAAGCCCAGAACCTATCACATGGATAACAGGTGAGAGGGTGGGATGGGAGATTTCATCTCCTAGTAAGTATGGTGTTTGTTCCGCCATATTGCACAGAATGGAGACATAGGCACCCTTCAGGCAGGCACTGCTGAACAGTCCAGCCTGACTCATATTTTTAACAATCCAACTCATGTGAAAGGTTAAGTATAACTTTCAAATTTGCACATACCTGTTTCACCATGGAAGACAGCCAGCTCTGTATTTTTCACACCAAAAATGCTATTAACAACACTCTTCAGCTTTAAAACGTCTAACCTATTATCGCCTTTTGGATTTTCCAGAAGCAATACTCCACCTAAAAAGCCACAAATATAAGTGAAACCAAAGAAAAAGGTAAATTTGAATAAAAGCTAAAGGAAAACAGAGTGTGCAAGCTTGACTATCTTTCCTTTTAAGCTCATACTATATGCAGTCTTAGTATGTGCTTTGGCAACGAGGGTAGATTTGTTCCAATAATGGAACTCCATCAGGAAACATTTTTCTAGATTCAAACTTTTATCTTTATGACCCTCATTTTTCATTCTACACTCTTTATAAATCCCTAGGGCTCATAATGGTCAAATATACCACCTAACTTAAAAATAATATACTCAAGTGGTCCTTGATATTGATTAGTCCTATACCTTAGAGTTAACTACACATTTTATTAATTTAAATATTTTGAGATAATTTATAAGTCACATGCAGTTATAATAATAGAGATCCTCTAGACTCTTTACCCAGTTTACCACAGTTAACACAAAACTATATAGTACAGTATCACAATCAGGGTACTGACACTGACAATCAAGACACAGAACAATTTGATGACCAGAATCCCTTGTGTTGCCCTTTAAAATCCACCCTTAATTCCCATAACTCCCCGCTCCATTCTTAACCTCTAATGGACAGTCTATTTCCATTTCTATAATTTATCATTTCAAAAATTATAAAAATGAAATCGTATGTTATGTGTACCCTTTTGTGACTTTTCTCACTAGGCATAAATCTAAGGTTTACTCAGGTTCTTATGTTAATGAATGGTTTGTTGCTTTTTATTGTTAAGTTCCATGGTGTGATAGCACAATAGTTTGTGCACCATCACCTGTGAAGAACAGCTGGGTTGTTTCCAGATTGGGACTATTATGAGTGTGGCTACTATAAAAACATTTGGGTAGAAGTGTTCTGGGGAACAATTCAACCTTCATTACTCTAGACTAAATACCCTGGAGTGCAACTGCTGGATCACTGTGGAAAGTACATTTAGTTTTTAAAGAAACTGCTAAATGTTTTCCAGAATGGGTGTCCATTTTATATTTCTAACAGCAATACATGAAGAGATCCAGTTTCTCTACATCTTTACCAGCATTTGGTATCATTATTTTTCTATTTTACCTATTTTAATAGGTGTGTAGTAATATCTCATTGTAATTTTAATTTGTATTTCCCTAATGATGTTGCACATTTTCATGTGCTTTTCTGTTACCTGTACAGTACCCTTGGTAAATATTTATTTAGGTCTTTCCCATTTTCTTCTGGATTTTTTTAAACTGTTGAGTTTTAAAAGTTCTTTATATATTCTAGATGCTTCTTTTGTTAATTAAGTGGTTTGCAAAATCTCTCCATAACTTTTTTCATCCTTTACATAGAATCATTTGCAAAGCAGGATTTTTAATTTTGGATAAGTTCAATTTATCAATTTTTGCTTTTATGAAATTGGCTTTTGGAGTTAAGTCTTAAAGACCTTTTGCCTAGTCCTTATTCCTAAAAACAGCTGAGTATTTTGAATCTAAGGCTGTGATTCATCTTGAGATATTTTTTTTTGTGTTTCAGACGTAGATTTAGGTCAAGGATATTTTTTGGTACATGGATATCTAATTGCTCTAGCATCATATAATGAAAGGACTCAATTGAATTGATTTTGATTCTTTCTCAAAAAGCATTTAGCCACTTCTTTGGGTTTATTTCTCTCTTTCTTTTAAAGAAATTCTCACCCAAGGACAGTCTTATCGGTTTCAGAAAGAGGAGAAAGGAGAAAGAGAGGGAGAGAAGCATCAAAGTGAAAGAAACTTTGATTGCTTCCATCTTGTGCATGCCCCACAAGAGAACCAAACCCACAACTTAGGTATATGCCCTAATGAGGAAATTAACCCATGACCTTTAGGTTTACAGAACAATGCTCTAATCAACTGAGCTGCACCAACAAGGGCTGTCAGTCTTTTTGTATTCTTTATCTGTAACACTGATCTATATATTTTTTCTATGCTCATCATGCCAGTCTTCAGATGTCTTGATTATGGGTTAGAGTGATTCTTCCCATTATATTATTTTTCAAAATCCTTTTAGCTATTTTATTTCCTTTATTTTTTCAGATAAATTGTAGGATAATCCTGCCTATACCTAAAAAAGTTATTGCTGAGATTTCATAGGAGTTTGGGAGAAACGCCTACGATGTTTACTATAATGAATTCTCCAGTCTGTAAACATGGAATGTCTCTCCATTTGCTTAGATTTTTGATATTTTTCATCAGCACTTTAAAATTTTTGGCATAAAAACCCTGTAATATGTTCTCTTAGATTTATACCTATGAGTCTTTTATTTGATCAACCATAAGTGGTATTATATTTTATCTTTTATTTTCCAGGTGCTCATTTCTAGTACACAAATTAAATTTATCTTTTATCAGTGAACTTCACTGAAGTTTTATTCATTTTCTTAGCAGTATGATTTCATGCAATTACTTTGTAAACAAAATCCCCCAACTAATGCTTGAACCAAAAGAAATTCTCAAATAATTTAAAGATCATTTGTTGTGTTTTTCTCATGACTGCTTCCAGCCAGAAAGTAAGTTACCAACAGTATAAAATCATGTTAATGCAGACAATTAATCTGTAAATGTAATTATTCATGGGAAACCAACGTCACTGGGAGTCGGGAGCTTTTTTCCCAGTTGTTTGATCAGTTGGCCCTAAAAAGAACAGCACTGGAGTCAGCAGATGGGGAATGTATGGCTAATCTATTACTGCTTATTCTGCTGAGTTTCTGACTGAAGCTGACCCAGAGTCCTGGCCTTGCTGATATCCCTGATCCACATTCTACAGGTTTACCTCACTGCCTCCATTTGAGATAGCCAGGATAGCTGTAATAAGGCAGCTCATACATCACTGAACTTGGACAGCAGTATAGAGGACCATGTATTGCCTGAGGCATCATCATATGTCCAAATGAACCCATGATCATCCAGACAACAGTAGGTGCTGGTGCTTGTGGGCAAATCACTGGAGGGGTCTTGGGACAGACACATCTCTATCTGTAGATTCTGCAAAATTTTCTATGTAGACTTTGTCACTTTCAAATAGGGACAGTTTTATTTCTTTCTTTCTGATCTTACTACTTTTTTTCACCCCACTGGCAAAAACTTCTGGTACAATGCTGAACAAGAGAAGTGAGAATAAAGCTCCTTTCCTTTGTTTCAATCTTAGGTATAAAACATTCAATCTCTTCTCATTGAGTTATGTTAGTTATAGAGTTTTTATAGATTTTCATTATGAGGCTAACTTGTAATACAGAGAAGTTCTGCTCTAGTGAATGGGTGTTAAATTTTACAAGTTGATTTTCTGTAACAATTGGTAAAATGATGTTTTAGTCTATCAATATACTAGATTACACTGACAAGTCTTTGAATACTGCCTTGCAGTTAATGGTTTGCATATACAGTTTTTATCACTCTGCCTAGGTAAATTACATTTATATTCATGAGGGAGATTGGTCTATAGTTTTTCTTTGGTATGGTCTTTATCTGTTAAGAGTATAAAACTACCCTTAATAAACTGAGCTGAGAAGCATTTGTTCCTCTTATTTTCTGGAAGAATCTATGTAGAATTATGGTTAATTTTTTAAAAGTCTGGTTGAATTCTCCAGCTAATCCCTTTGGGACTGAAGATTTCTTGAGAGCTTTTTAATTAATTTATATTTTATTAAATTTATTGAGGTGACACTGGGTAATAAATTTATACAGGGATCACTTTGCTGTACATCTAAAACTAATAAAGAATAATACTGACTCTTAACTGTAATTTAAAAATAATTGTACAGGTTTCAAGTGGAGAATTCTATGATACATCATTCCTATATTGCATTGTGCTTACCACCCAGTCATCTTCCATCACCATATATTTGACATTATTTCAACTTTACTGCCTTCCCCACCCCCTTTCCCTGTATTAACTATATTGTCCTCTGTGTCTATTTCTTTTTCTTGTTTGTTCACTTGTTGTTTTCAGTTTTATATCCTAAATAAGAGTGAAATAATATGGTTTTTGCTTTTTATGACTTATTTTGCTTAGCGTGACACTCTCAAGATCCATACCCAACATCTCCAACACTTATTATCTGTCCTGTTATTAGCCATTCTAACAGGTGCAAGGTGGTAGTTTGCAAATCAATTGTAGTTTTGATTTGCATCTCCCTAATAGTTAATAAAGCTGAACACCTTTTCATATGTCTATTATCCATTTGTATGTCTTCTTGGAAGAAGTGTCTGTTCAAGTTTTCTGTCCATTTCAAAAACTGAATTCCTTGTTTTGTTTTTGCTGTTGTTGAGTTGTATGAGTTCTTTATATATTTTAAACATTAACCCCTTGAGAGAACTGTTGTTTGCAAATATCTTCTCCCATTTGATTGGTTGCCTTTTTGTTTTGTTGGTGGTTTACTTTGCTGTGCAGAAGCTTTTTGGTTTGGTATAGTCCATTCATTTATTTTTGCCTTTACTTCCCCCTGCCTTTGATACCAAATTCATAAAATCCTAAGAACAATATCTGTAAGTTTTGAACCTGTTTTCTTCTCTGTAATTTATTGTTTTAGGCCTTGTACTTAGGTCTTTCAATCATTTTGAGTTAATTTTTATATATGGGAACAAACAGAAGTTTAGTTTCACTCTTTTGAAAGTGGTTTTCCAACTTTCCAAATCAAAGTGGACTTCTTTTCTCCATTGTATGTTTTTGGTTCCTTTGTCAAAAATTTCTTGACCGTAGACATGTGGGTTTATTTCTGTGCTCTCAATTCTGTTCCACTGATCTGTTTTTTCCTGCCAAGACCACGCTTTGGCTATTTGGGGATTTTTGCAGTTTCATACAAATCTGATGATCTTTTGTTGTATTTCTTTAGAAAATGTCATTGGGATTTGAATGGGGATTGCATTAAAGCTATATATTGCTTTGGGCAATATGTCCACTATGTTGCTTCCTCCAATTCATGAACACAGAGTATCTTTCCATTTTTTGGTGCCTTTTTCATACTCTTTAAATGACACCTTGCAGTTTTCAATATATAGGTCCTTCACATCCTTTGTTAAAGTTATTCCAAAGTATTTTATTCTTTTTGTTGCAACTGTAAAAGGAATTGTTTTTATTTTTCCAATTCTATTTCAGGAATTTGATTGTTAGCATATAGGAATGTAATAAATTTTTGCATATTGATTATGTATCCTCCAACTTTATGGTACTTGTTTGTTTATAGTAGATTTTTTGTAAAGACTTTAAGGTGTTTTCCTATATAAAGAATCATGTCATGTGCAGAAAGTGACAATTTACCTCTTCATTCCCATTTGGATACCTTTTCCTTCTCTTGTCTGATACCTCTGTCTATGACTTCTACTACTATGTTGAATGAAGAGTGATGAGAGTGGGTATCCTTGTCTTGTTCCACTGATCTTAGAGGAAAAGCTTTCAGTTTTTCACCATTAAGTATGTTATTATCTGAGGGTTTCTCATATATGGCCTTTATCATGCTGAGGTACTCCCTCTATACGTGTCTTCCCCTGGAAAGAACCCCACTTGATGTGATGCATCATTTTTAAAATGTACTGTTGTATTCAGTTTACCAGTATTTTTAGAACTTTTCCATCTGTATTCATCTAAGATATTTGTCTGTAGTATTCCTTTTCTGTCATACTTGCCAGATTTTGGTACCACGTTCATGTTGGCAACATAAAATGTGTTTGCAATTATTGTCTCTTCAAATTTTGGGAGAAGTTTGAGAAAGGTATCACCTTCTTTTTAATGTTTAGTAGATTTCATTACTGAAGCCATCAGGTCCTGGACTTTATTTTTTCGGATGCTTTTGATGAGTGTTTCAATTTCCTCACTGATTCAGTCTAGAAAGTTTATGCATTTCTAGGAACTTACTGATGTCTTCTCAGTTATTAAATTTGGTGGTATATAGTCTCTCAGAATATTCTTGCTAGAGTTCATTTTTACTTCTGTAGTGTGTGGTAAATTTTCTTCATTTCTGATTTTGCTTGAGCTTTTTCTCTTTTTGTCCTTAGTAAGTGAAGCCAGAGGTCTGTCAATTAATTTTTTCAAAGAACCAGCTCTTTGTTGTATGCTGTATTTTTCGGACTGTAAGATGCACCCTTAAATTTGGGAGAAAAGGGGGAATGTCTTATAGTCCAAATGCAGCTTTACATTTACATTGGTGAAATATTATGTTATTAAATATTTTACATGTTTTTTGCTTCAAAACTTTTTTCCTATTTCCCGCCTCTAATACCTGGGTGTGTCTTATGGTCCAAAAACACGGTCTTTTCATTATTTATTTCAGCAATTTTCAACCAATGTACAAGAATAATTTTTAAAACATGCAATATCTGACTATTTACTCAGGAGTAGTGACATCTTTCCCTTAGACTGTCAAATAAAAAATGACCATAGCCAACACAACATAGATGTCTGATGAGAATGAATCAAAATTATATCTATTTTGTCAGATTGCCAAAAAAATAATTTTTTGTGTGTGCTGCAGAAATTTAGTAGTTTATGTGTGCACTGAGATTTAAAAAAGGTTGAAAATCATTGCTATTTCATTTAGGTTTGCTCTCATTTTCATTATTTCCTTTCTTTTGCTGGCTTGGCTTTGGGCTGCTTTCATTTTCTTTTTCTACTGCTTTACAATGTAATGTTAGGTTGTTTACTTGAGATTTTCCTTGTTTCTGGGGATAGGCCTATAATGATATAAAATTCTTCATTATCCCTTTTCCTGCATCCCAAAAGTTTTATGTTGTATTATCATTCTCATTTGTCTATGAATATCTTTTGATTTCTTTGACAGTCTGTTGATTCAGTACCATATTGTTTAATCTCCACATATTTGTGGAACTCCTTGCTTTCTTCTTGCAACTGATTTCTAATTTCAAATCATTATACTTTGAGATTATGCTTGATATAATTCCAATGTAAAATTCGGTGAGACTTCTCTTGAGTCCCAACATATGGTCTATCGGAGAATACTCCACGTACAATGGAGAAAAATGTATAATCTGGTGTTCTGGGATGAAAGGCTTTGTAAATGTCATGTCCCTCTGATCTAATGTGTCATTTAAAGCCTATATTTCTTCACTGATTTTATGTTCGTGTGATCTACCTCTAAGTGTCAATAAGGTATTTAGGTCCCCTTTTATAGTTGTATTTTAGTCAGTTTGTTAGTTTATATATTTTAGTGCTGACTGATTGGGTAAGCATATAATGAGATGTGTATATCTCCCTGATAATGTATCCTTTATCATTATAAAATGTCCAACTTTGCCTTGTTACCTGTTATTTTGAAACATATTTGGTCAGATATAAGTATGGCTACAACCACTTTTCTTTGAATGCCATTTACTTGAAGAATCATTTTACATTCTTTCCTTTGGGTCTGTATTTGACTTCACAGCTAAGATGTGTCTCTTGATGGAAGCATATGGTTGGGTTTTGTTTTTGGATCCAATATGCTTGTCTGTATGTTTTTATTGTTGATTTCTGTCCTTTTATATATAGAATCATTATTTTAGCATCAGGGTTTTCATTAAACATTTTATCTTTGGTTTTCTGGTACCTCCATGCTGCCACTATTTCTTATCCCTTACATTTGTATTTTATATTTTTAGTTTGATGGTATTCTATAATTTTTTTATTTTGTTCCCTTTTTAAGTTATGGGTCTCAGTTTTGGATGTTTGTGTGCGTGTGTGGTTACAAGGTTTATGCAAAAGATTTATTTTATGGTATTCCTTTTTGTTATGAATGAATCCAACTTCCATCTCCCTTTGCAAATTCAGAACTTTATCATCTCCTTTTTCATGTTTTTGTTGTCACTAGTTTACCCTACTTATGCTGTGAGTTCAAGTAGCTATTGCCTGCTTCCTCTATGTTAATGTTTCCTTCCTTTCCTTTCTTGTTTTTTTTTTTTTTTTTTTTTTTTTTTTTTTTTTTTTTTTTTTTTTTTTTTTTTTTTTTTTTTTTTTTTTTTTTTTTTTTTTTTTTTTTTTTTTTTTTTTTTTAACTCCTTTAACTATTAAGTGATATTTAAGTGCATAGTATCCTACTCTGGAAAAGGGTTCTAATATTCTGCTTCTGCCTAACTGTTGGTGATCTTACTCATGGTACTGTATCCTTTTATTCTTTGTATCAGGTAGAATAATGTCCGTAAGTAAGGTCTTCCAGTGATAAATTCCTGAGCTCTGAAATAGTTTCTATCTTTTCTTCATATATAAGGAATACATTGGCTGAATACATTTCTCTTGGCTAGTAATTTCTCTATTTTAGTAGTTTGAATATTTGATTCTACTGTCTCCTGGCCTATAGGGTTTCTGCTGAGAAATATGATGAAAACTAAAGGGATTCCATTTATAAGTTACTGTTTTCTTTTCCCTGGCTGCCTTGCAAATTCTTTTTGCCATTAATTTCTCAGTTTTAATACAATGTGCTTTGGATTGAGATATTTAGGCATTCTGTTTATCTTGGATTCGAAGACCTAAGTCTTTACATACATTTTGGAAGTTCTCATCCACTATTTATCAGAGTAAGCTGTTATCTACCTTCTCCCTCTCTTCTTCTTCTAGTATGCCTATTATTCTTATATTATACTTTCTGGTGGAGTCAGAGAGTATTTATATAAGCCTTCATTTAAAAAAAACAACAAACTCTCTTCAGCCCCATGTTATTCCTATCAGTCCAATAGGAATGGAGGAATATTCACTGAATTTGTCCGCTATTCCTGTCTGAAGGGAGTGCCAGTAGCAATCTGACTCCTCCCCTTTCCCAAAACCCTTAGTGAACTCTAGGGTATGTCCATGGCACAGTCTTAACTCTTTCCCCCACCCACCCATTTTGCTCCACTTGCATACCTCCATGTTTCAATGCACAGATCTCTTAGGCATGTTTGTACATTGAGGAGAAAATACTGTGCTGGATAATAGCTGTTCAAGTTGTTAAAACTTAAAGAGGAGAGATCAAGGGGACCTCCCACCCTGCCAGTCCTCTGATACCAGCCCTGAAGAGTTTTTTTCCCCCTTAAGATTTTATTTATTTATTTTTAGAGAGAAGGAAAGGGAGGGAGAGAAACATTGATGTGCAAGAGATACATCAATCAGTTGCCTCTTGCACACACCCCACCAGGGATCCAGCCCTCAACCCAGGCATGTGCCCTGACTGGGAATCTAACTGGCAACCCTTTGATTCGCAGGCCAGCACTCAATCCACTGAGTCAAACCAGCCAGGGCCCTTTCTTGTGTTTCAGTTGTGTTTTTACCTTCCTTGAAATAATAAAGCGTAATACACCAAAAATGTTATTTTTTTCCATTTTTGATATTAAAATGGCTACATAAAACTTCAATGTTGACAACTTCTTTAAATGCATGCTGATATGACAGATGTCACAATACAATCTAACAAAATTGATCTGAATGAATTTGAAGACTATTAAGAGCCATCTGTGGAGAAAACGAATGAACTTTCTGACCAACCCAATACAATACACAGATGGCTTACTGACAACTAGCAATACTTCTGAGGATTTTTTGCTCAACACCGTCAGTGAATCATTTGGCAAAAGAAGATATAAAGTATCACCTCACAAGGACCAAATTTGCAAATAGAAGGTGGCATATCTGGGATTCCAAATGAAAACAGGGCACTAGGAACTTGATGGGCTAATCAAAAACAAGCCACTGTTATAAAAAGCCCAGAGAACTGGCAGCAGCTTTATGGTTTCTTAAGGATTGCAGGGTTCTGCCAAATTTGGATTCCAAACTTTGGACTTATAGCAAAACCACTGTGTAATTCTTTGAAAGAGACAATCCAAATGTTACCTAACAGACTACCACTATCTTAAACTTGGCCTCCCTACTCCCAGACTCACAGAGAGGCTCAAACCTCCAGCATGATTGCTTGGAAATCACAGACAAAGTTTACTGCAGCAGACTGGACCTATCGGAACAGCTGCTGACAGAACCTGACTAGCAATTATACACAGATAGGAGCAACTTCATAGAGAATGGTCAACAAGCCAGGTTTAATGAGTGAGTCACCATACATAAGGTAATGGAAGCACAAATCTTTGCTGTAGGAACCTCAGCATAAAATGCTGAACTAACAGTCCTTTTCAGAGTCTTAGAATTGTCCCAGAGAAAGAATGTTAACATCTATACTGACTCTAAATATGCCCTCATGGCAGTCCCTGCCCATGAGGCAAGATGGAAACAAATACAACTCTTAACCTTGGGAATAAGGACATCAAACATACAAAAGAAATTTTACAATTGCTAGAGGCAGTGAATCTACTGAACCAGATAGCTTTAATGCACAGCCCAGGACACCAGAGGAATGGTTCCCAAACAAGCCAAAGAAATGAAATTGTAGCTAAGGCAGCAAGACAAGGCACACGAGATGCCACTTCAGGGGGCTGTGATTCACCACCTGGACTTGTCAGAATTTAAACCCCATCATGCAGAACAAGATGATGAATGGGCCTCAGAATGGAGATTTTCTAATACTGACCCTAATTCAATATGGAAGATCAACACTCACGGTATGATCTTATTCCCTAGTGTATCCCATACTCAAACACTTACACAAAGGGTCCCATTATGCAAGAGATGCTTTAATGGACCTCAACAGACTATGCTTGAAGGGCCCTCATTTGCAAAGGACCATCCAGAGAATTATCCAAGCCTGCCAGATACATGCCAAAAACAGCCCTGAGACAGAACTTAACCCAATGAAAAAGGAAGTACAATGTAGAGGAATTTGCCCATTTAAAGATGCACAAGTTGACTTTACACAGATGTCAAAAACCAGAGGCAACTTTAAATTTTTATTAGTTTTTGTGCACACTTTTTTTGGATGGGTGGAGGCATACCCAAATGGAACCAAAAAGGCAACTGAGGTAGCAAAGCTTCTACATAAAGAAATAATCCCTAGTTTGGACTTCCTCACAGCATTAATAGTGATAACAGACCACTGTTCACTTCAGAAATCTTCTAGAAGATAGGACAGGCCCTACAGATGCAATGGAAGCTACATGCATCTGGGAGACCTCAATCAATGGAAAAGACTAAAAAACACCCAGGCAAGTACATGCCAGGCAACACATCTGAAATGGGACCCGGCATTCCTTATTACCTTGCTCTGAATTAGGGTTGCACCCTGAAGTGGGCTTAAATTAAGCCTTTTTCAAATAGTTTATGGAAGACCCAAGTTTCTGTTTTAGGAACACCTCCTTTAGATTTAGAGCGTGAATCAAAAATTAAACAATATGTACAACATATGTAGGGCAAACACTAACAATTTTGCACAAGTTTGTTCATTCCGGGTCCATCTACCCATCCGACCATCCCTTACAACCATTACAGCTGGGAAACTGAGTCTTACTAAAGACCAGGAAGACAAGGCCCCGAAGAGCAGTTATCTGAGCAATGGACTAGTCCCTATGATGTCCTGCTCATAACACTCTCTTCCTTAAACCTCAAGGGAATCAAGCCTTGGATCTACCATACACAAATAAGTGGGCACTGCCTGAGGAAAACAGCAGCTGCTGTTGATATGCAGGGGAAAGATGGACCTACACTCACGAAGGAGATTCAAAATTCCTCTTTCAGAGGGACAGTGGCTCCCAATGTAAAGTGACAATGTTACTTTTTATTTCTTTTCCTTCTTATTTTTCTGCACTTCCTGGTAGTGGTTTCCTCAGCAAATTTCTTCATCTGTGGGAGGTTTCCACCCAAAGCCCTATTCAGGGTTAGATCACGGGGATTCTTTAGTCTCTCTAGTTTACGACCCTTCATTTGATTGTTTGTAGAACAGGTCTCTCTTTGGAAGCCCTTCTGCAAAAGTGTCTCTTGAAACATGAAACACTGCCATCTTCCAAGACGCTGCATATGCTGCCTTCCAAAAACAATTCTTCTCCCTCATGTAAAGGATTCCCTCCATTCCTGACTCCCTTACTCCTTTGTTAGACAGTAAGAATCTCTGGATTAGTAAGATTATGTCCTCTGCCAGGAAGGAGTAACCACAGAAGAGTAAGATCTTTGACAATTTAACCTTGTAAAGGGGGGAGGGGGGCGTTGAAGGGGGAAATAGTTATCGTAAAAGTCAGTGGGAGCACCAGGAGAGTCTCTGACCATTGGCCAAGAGAGCAGCAAGGGAAGTTTTTACACTAAGCATGTCAAATGCTACAGATATAAATGGATAAGGCTTGAGCACACATGGAAAGCTAAAAAGATAGGTGGATAGGGCCTGAGCATGCTGAAAGCTAGAAGATGAACATGGATAGTGCCCAAGGAAGTCAACAGCTAGAAAGATAATTGGATTAGGGAACATAGCCCTCCCCTCTCTATCCTTATAAAAACTGTGGGCTAAGTGGAGGATTGAATTGGTCTTTGAGACAGGAGTCCACCATTATTTTAGGTTGTGTGGCACCTGCATAAACCTCTTTCCTTTTTGCATATCACCTGCCTCACAATTTGGCAAAAAAAATATATATGTTTATATTTTTATATAGAGTACACCTGGTAATGCGTTTGCATTACTCTGTCAATTTAAACCATCTACATTTAGTGCAATTATTGATGTTAAGTTTAAGTCTTACAATTTGTTTTCTGCTTTCTATTCGTTCTGTTTTCTTTCCCTAAGCTTCCTGTGGGTTATCTGAACATATTATTCCATTTTTGTTTAGTGTTTCTGTATGTATCTTTTGGTACAGGCTTTTTTTCCTTTAGTGGTTGCAGTAGATAGAACATATTACATATATAACCAGTAACAAATTCTTTTACTTTTCCTTTATTTGAGAATGTCTTCATTTTCTATTCATGCTGAAAGATAGTTTTGCTTGGTATCATTCTGGGTAGATACTACACCTATTTTAGCATTTCAGAAATGTCCTTTCTACCTTCTGGCCTTCAGGGTTTCTGAGGAGAAATCCAATATTATTCAAATTTTTCCCCCTTTAAGTTAGGTGTTGCACATCTCTGCTTTCAAGATGTTTTAAGTTCTGATAAGTCTGACTGTGTTGTCTTTATGTAGATTCTTTTGGGTTTTTACTGTATGTGGTTCCCTCAGCTTCATGAATCTGTAGATTTATGTCTTTTGCCAAATAGAAGTTTTTGGCCATATTTCTCTGAATACTTTTTAAAGTCCTGTCCTGTCTTCTCTTTCTCCCAGAATTAAAAGACAAGAATATACAACTTCTGTTACTACCCTACAGATCCTTGAGGCTCTGTTCCTTTCCCCCCCAGTTATTTTCCCCACTTGGGAGCGTTAAATAATTAAATCACATTAAAAATACTTTCATTTTGGTGTTTATTATTTACTCCCCTACCAAAGTCCATGGGGTGATCTGGTGGGTTTACCATAACTGGGATGAACTAGAGGAAATGCAGTGGCACTTTCTTAGATGCCATGTTGGGGAACTGGAGAAGAACAAGAATGCACACATACCTGTAGACAATCTCTTTCAATGTCTTTTTTTGGAAAAAAATAATCAAGTATTTTTAACTCTCTGTCCTTCAGAATGGGTAATTTCTATTGTTGTATCATCCAGTCCACAGATTCTTTCTCATCTCTTTTACTCTGTTGTTGAGCCATCTACTGAGATTTTTGTATTTCAGTTATTACATTTTTCATTTCTAAAATTCTCATGTGATTCTTTACATCTTCCATTTCTTTGCTGAGACTTTCTACTTTTAATTTGTTTCTATTGTGCTTGTAATTATTCTCTGAAGAATTTTTATTATGGCCACTTCATATCCTGTCGAGTAATTTCAAAATTTCTGTTATCTAGATGTTCATATGTATTGAATGACCTATTTTATTTGGTTTAAGAACTTCCTGGTTCTTGGTAAGATAAATAATTTTCAGTTAGGTTTTCTGAGACTCTGGTTCTCAATTTAACCCTCCATTGTAGCTGACTTTGACATCACACCGGTGGGGAAAGGTGGTATTGCTTCATTATTGCTTGGTGACAGGGTATGTCTAGGTTCCCCATCATTGACATTCCTTGTCATTGCTGGAGAATGGGGGGTGGTGATGGATGGAGGGAGTTCCCACTTTTCTTTAGGCCTCGAAGAGTTGAATTGCCTGCCTACTGCTCCCCACATGGCCCTTAATGATACTTCTCCAGGGTGATGGGGGTTGTGTGACCTTATTACCACAGGGAATGGTGAGGGGAAGAGATGCCTTATAACTGGCTGGTGGGGAAGAAGGGCAGGCCCTCCACGTGATCTACACTGCCACTACTGGGAAGAGGGTCCAGCTACCAACTAGGTAAAATAAAAGTCCCAGCTTACTACTTGGTCTTCTCTGACAACCACAATGGCACTGGGAGTTTGAAGTTCCTTAGCCTGGGAAAGGCAGAAGTCTAGGCTCCCCACTTGGTCTTTGTGTCAGTGGCAGTGAGGTAATAATATTTCTTCTATTGCGGTTGGCTGGAGGAGAAGTTATTATCTAAAAGTTTTCTGACTTGGTTAAGGTTGCACTATGATCCTTCATCTAGTGAGAGCAGGATTTTGTTGGGGTATTTTTGTCCATGCTCACTGGTATTTCCAGACTGCCAGCTTCTTTAACTCCAAGTCTGGGATACATGATGCAAAAAGAAATCCCAGGGAACACAGTTCTGTTTTGCTGCTTGGTCCCAAGGTCCCTAGCTAGCCTGCCTTCTTCCTTCCACCTTGAAGAGTATTGGAAATACCCTGATTTTTTGGATTTCCCTCTGCTATTTTGTAATACAAGTGACTTTAGTTTTGTTTGCACTTCAAACACAGACACCTCCAATAAGCACGTTGCCAGCCACTTGACTAGACAACAAGCCAGGAATACCTCTTCACACTGAAGCTCCTTTGTTGTAGAGTTCTTGGTTGACTTCAATATCTAAAACTTGGCTACTTCTTGTTTTCTCTTTGCATGCTTTGAAATCCTGCTCTTATGTTTTAAGTTCACCAATAATCCAGGTCTGTGCATGTGCATGCCTGCAACCAACCCCAACCTGAATGGGTGGCCCCATGTGTGTTGTGTAATTTCCAGGTTTTGTAAGTAAGAAACCTGTACCTTTTCAGTTTCCTGATGGTAACTGTTGAAGGGTGTCTTAATCATAAGAACCAAAAGGGCTGGTGTAACAACACCATTGGTTATTGATAGACTGAGAACAGGACAAAATAGTCTTCTCATGTTGATTTTTACATATAATATATAGAGCATTTGGCTGTACTTTGTGGGAGAAATAGGGAAAAGTATGTCTACTCCATTTTCCTAGTAGAGCAAATCTAATAATTTACTTTTGTGGGTTCATTTTGATAAAAATTAAAAAGTTATCCAATTTTACCAATTCTGTTAAAATAGCTTCGAAGATATTCATAGGTTTAAGTAAAAAAACAAACAAACAAACAAACAAAAAACCCAACCATGGAATTCAGTTACTCGTACCTTGCTCACTGCCATTTCCACAAATGTAAAGATTGACATATGCACAAGCAGGGCTAGGCTTGGATGATCCTCTGGTGAGTGTAATTTCCAGGTCAGACCCCTTTAACTGAGCAAACAAGAATATGTGATTAAGTAACTGCAGCAAGTGACCACACTGTCACAAACAACACGGCAACTATTTCTTCTAAGATAAAGAACTTTCTACAATTCTGAGATCATATTCAATCCCATCAGCAAAATAGTCAAGGGCTTCAATTTTCCCCCTAATTGTTTTAATCTTTTTTTTTTTTTTTTAATTTATTGTTGTTCAGTTACACTTGTCTTGCCTTTTTCCCCATTGCTCACCCCTACCCTGTCTCCCCGGACTCCCACAGTCAATCTCCCCCATTGTCCATGCCCATGAGTCCTCTATTTGTGTTCCTCTGTTTGCCCCTTCTCCTTTCCCCTGTTATTCTCCTCCTCCTTCCCCTCTGGGCACTGTCAGTTTGTTCTTTATTTCCAAGTCTCTGATTTAATTTTGCTCATTTGTTTTGTTAATTAGATTCCACCTATAGGTAAAAAATACACAAACTAGAAAACGAAACTATCTTATAAATTGTCCTCACTAAAAAGACAGTCACTTCCAGCCCTTGATTGTCTGCCTTATTTGTCCCATACGACATAGGAACAGATAAGGAGTAAATGATTGAATAAATGAGTGGCTGATTTAGATTTTCGTCCCCTATTATACACGTACAACTTCTGGCCATGTTTTAGTATCAGATTTCCAAAGTTACATGTAAAATGTACTAATAGGAAATAAAACCTTAGGTAGATATCTGTATCTATATCTATATTTATATCCTACCACTTTAAAAGTTAACTGTTTTCAAGTCAATTGTAGTTAACTTCAACAATAATTCCTAGAATCCACATTATGGACTTTCCTAGTTTTAGATATAACTGGCCCATACAGCCATGTGATACTAGCAACTTTCACATGCTTCCTGGCTACCTTCCCCAAAAGAACTGCTAGGAGAACAGATCTCCCTTCCTTACCTCTCTCCTATCCTGGACATCATCTACCTGACCCTACAGACCACTGTCCAAAGTAATTCAGAACTAAATATTAAACCAAATGTTACTGAGGGAACAGATTATCAAGAGGTTAGTACATAGCCCTGACTAGTATGGCTCAGTTGGTTGGGCACAGCACTGCAAAATAAAAGGTCGCTCGTTCGATTGCTGGTCAAAGCACCTGAGTGGGTTGCAGGTTCAGTCCCTGGTCAGGGTATGCATGAGAGATAACTGATTGATGTTTCTCATTCACATCAATGTTTCTCTCCCTCTTTTTTCTCCCTCCCTTTCCCTCTCTCTAAAAATTAAATAAAAGAAAGAATTCCTTAGATTTAAAAAAGAGAGGTTAGTACATAAACATAAAATCTAATACTAAATCTCTTAATAGTTCAACAGAACTCAGAACTCACCTGAATTTTTTCTTGAATAAGAATTTGGTCTGATGTAGGCACTGGATATGGTTTCAAGGGAGCCTTTACAGTGGCATATATGAAGTCCATGTGGCTTTCAATAATGGTACTCAGATACTTTCCTTCAGACTGTGCTGTGTAATAGACTGTTATTTCATCAGTTGTAACCAGATTGCACTAAAAGGACATACAGAAAATTTAAAAGACAAGGACTTCGTTAATTAAAACGTAAGGTGCTGTTGAACAAGGGCTGACAATCCCATGCTGAATCATTATGGGAGGGTACAGTGTCCTGTCCAATCCTCCACTGAGAAAAAGGAGTGAAACAGTGAGAACCCACTCGCCAAGCTCAGTATGAGATAAGAGCTCACAAGCAGTCTGTTTATATGCAGGAAGTGGCCTCCTGAGATTGTGAACTACAAATTTCAAACACCTGGCCTAAGGATGAGGGCTGGCAGGAGCCCTCCTAAGGGTAGGAGCTCCATAGCTCTTACCTGGTGGGAGCAGGCAATGGTCTCTGTCCACCTGCCCTGGGTCCCAGCTCCCAAATAAGAAACATCCCTTCTGTCCAGATCAAAACAATCTCTCCCCTGAGCTAGAAGCCCTTCCACGCTTATTGGACTGAATCTCTATTCTTCTTCAGAGACACCCACTGTCATCTCTGATGACCTTCTGCACCAGTCACAAGATGATTTTGTCCAAGTCCCAGGAAAGTGGAAAAAGAAGGACAAGGGGCACAAACTGGCTGAAAGCTCCTAGTCAGAGAAACAAAGTACCCACATCCAGCCTGGGAGTGAACAAGTAGAGAGGGAAAGTTGCCTAACCTTCTTGCAGAGTACAATCTGAATGAATTATACATTAGCAACTAATTTTCATTAACTGATTACTATGGTTTATATTGCCTACCTCTCCCATCCTCCCCAACAACCACAACTTAAGCAAAATTCCCAAATAGCAGCTTGCTCTTAATCTGACAAACCTTTTTGCGAAGTTTCTGGATGCGATTGATGACCTCCCGAGCCACTCCTTCATCTATCAGTGACTGGTCAGGGGTGACGTCTAAGAGAACCAAAGCCTATAGGAATAAACAGATCACATTATGACGATCATTTAAGGAAAAATGTTCTCTCAAACCCAGCAAAATGCTTTTTAAAACTAAATTCTGAGAAGTCCAATATGCAGCAGTACATATTCACAAAATTGAGCCAAGAACATAGGTAATCTAGTTTCTTCATAATTTGGGTTATTGTTTGTAATCAGTGATTGCTTCATCCTTCGAGGTGCAGCTTTCCATTTTTCTTCTGCAGGGTGCTGCTCACAGAGGATCCTCAGATCAGCTTTGGTCAGTCTCTCAACTCTGTCTGCTTTTTGTCAATGGGCATGAAGTCCTTAGGGCAGCTTTTCACAATGGATCCATAACAAAAAAAGTGTATTAAAGGCAGCCATCTGTTATTTTCTTAAAACAAGACCCCTTCTTATTATTTGGTTTACTAGTATGATTAAAAAAAATAATTTCTAAAATGGACCATGGTATTTTTTTGAGTTACTATATTTTTCAGACTGTAAGATGCACTCCCCCTAAAAAGAAATTTGGGAGGAATAATGGTTGTAAATGCCACTGTTGAGTTCTGTTTACATTTGCATTGATGAAATGCTATGTTATTTATGTTATTAAATATTTTAACACATTTTTTGCTTCAATATTTTTTTTCTATTTTCCTCTAACACCTAGGTGCTTTTTATGGTCTGAAAAATACAGTAGTTTAAATTACCATCTTCTTGTCAACTTTGTCTACTTTTCTATCTCATATGTTCTGAAGATTGTGATGATGATGATGTACTAATACTATGTTTCACTTCTATTAGAGGGGAATAAACAAGTAAATTAGGTAACATCACCATTTACCTCAGAGGGAACTCAATCAGAGGAGTTAAGCTTCACGAAAGCACAGAAAGCAGAACGGGAAATGCAGGATGAGTCAGGGCAGCACCAACACAGCCCACAATGACATTTCCTTAAGTCAAGCAGAACACTTCTTCAGGCTCTCACTTACACTGGCTAGAGCTGGAAGAACTGTACCATCTCAGTGTTTACCATCCTCCCTGTACTCCCTCCCTTCCTTTGTAGCTTCCTCACCTTTGGCTCCATATACCAGTCTGCTCACACCACAAAGAGACTACATCTAACGTAAGCCCCGAGGAGGTTGGCCAGTTCGGATAAGGTACTCCCCACCTCCCACTGAATCTGACATGTTAGGCACAGAGGGACTCCAGCAAGCCCACTACTCCCACACTGGAGATCTTAGAATCTATCTGCCCAGAAAAGTCTGATCAGGAGAGTCAAAGAGATGCTATGTTCCATCACAATAAAAAATGTTGGCCCCAGAATACAAAACTGCTTGTACACACTCTTCAAAGAGCACTCCCTAAACAGCCCCACCTCTACCCCACACTTTGATTTTATTTAATTACTTAATGTTTAGAGAGAGGGGAAGGGAGGGGGAAAGAGAGGGAGAGAAACATTGATGTGAGAGAGAAACATCAACTGCTTGCCTCTTGCATGCCTCCAAATAGGGCCCTGGCCTGCAACCCAGGCATATGCCCTGACTGGGAATTGAACCAGCGACTTTTTACTTTGAGGGACACCATTCAACCAACACACTGAGCCCTATCAGTCAGGGCTCTACTCCACACTTTAAAAAGGAATTATTCTCAGTACTTACTTCTACCAGATAATTTATCAGGCAGGAAACAATTACCTTACTTTCTGGTCTCCATAACTGACATCACTTGAAGAGTGAGATTATATTACATCCTATTCATTAGCGTGACCAACACTTGGGACAATTACTCACATACAAAACTCACAAAATACATATTTATGCATTGGTTAAAGAAATGAATATGTAAAAAGTATATAATAGAGGAGTTTAATTAAGTCAATCTAAAATGAATAACTGCTTTACTTTACCCTGAGACATGCTACCAACATTTCAGGAAAGGAGTATATCTTATCTTCTGGTAAAGAAATGCTCTAGGGAACAGAAAATACCTGAGCATCCGAGTGTGCTTCGAACTGTGCTGTCCCACTTGTTGCCTGATCAAAGGTGTACATGAGACGAATGTCTTCTTCATGTAATTCATGGCCTCCCACAACAATGGTCCCTATTAGAGAAGCAAGAGCCACTGTTACCCAATAGGTTCTTTCTCCTACTCAAGCTGCCTTGCTCTAAGTATAATGTGCCACCTTTTAACAAAAAACATTCATAGTATTAAGCTACAGAGGCTTTAAGATATCATGTTCTCCTGACCCAATGTCTACAGTGGTATATAAACTTCCAGATTCAAAGACACGTGCCAGGACACCATGAATTGCCATCATAAATATTTGCTTCATGATGTAATGAAAAATGCAGAGTCTGTAGGGTCAAACTGGCCTTAGACCCACCACTCAATGAGAGCAGGACTGTGGTGTTTTATTATGTGTGAGCAGGGTGCTGGTTAAATAAGGTGAAAGTGTGACACTCTGAGGGTCATGCCTGTCCACCACAGGCAGAGAATTTATAGAGCTCAGGGTGGCAAAATCCCCATGGTCAGGAAGCCCAGTGTAATTACCAACAATGATGTTCTTGGTCTCTGAGCATTGGGATGCCATTCTCATGTCATGTCACTGGGCTCTGAAAATGCCTTTGTTTTCCATCAGGGCAGAGCAGTCTACTCAGGAAATACAGTTTAAAAATTGTTGTCTTTTGGTTTCAAAAAAGATAAATTTCAGGAATTTTTGATATTTTGGCTACCTGGTGAAACAGATTTGTGACTGAAAGATTGATCAAAGATTTTTTTATTAATTTATTATAGCAAGTGAAATTCGTTACGTACTCAACTTTTAGTTGGTAACAACTCATGTAAGTTTGACAGATAGATTTTATCTAACAAGTTGAGGAATCTTAGGGACATTTCCCCCAATTTTCAAAATCACTCATTTGATTTGAGTCTTTAAATCTCTTTTCATGTCACCTCTGTGCTTATGATTTTCAACTTCAGAGGGAGCACTACCAATTAGACACCTTGTGCCCTAGGACAGCTGCAGAATGTCAAGCAGCAATAAGACCAACTATTATTCTAATCAAGGCAGCGCTGAGAACTTGTGGACACATGGAAAGCAGAGGTTAAGAGAGAGCTGAGTCCTATTTCCTTATCTCCTCATAACGTCCTATACATTTGCTTCAGAGCACTTACAAAACTATGATTACTTCCATCAATCTTCCATTTCTGCCAGCACAGTGAGGGTGAGGATTGGCTATCTTAGGAAACTCAAACAGACGGGCTTTAAACAATATGTGCTGATTGGACAAAACCAGCCTTGCCCAATTAAGAGACCAAAATATGGATTCTACATATTTTAAGAGAAACTGTGATAATTTCTGAGCTAGTTTTCCTTCACAAAATGTTCCAAACCTCAATGCTAAATTTGTTCTCTAAAATACTTTAATCTTTTTTCTGAGTATTTTCCAGTATTCATTCTGATGCCTCCAAAAGTCACCATATCTTTTCTTTCTTAGCAATATTTGTTAACAGTCGCTTTATCACTGGCTGGCAATAGAGCACCAAGGGTTCTGCTCTCTCCCAAGAAGGTCTATTCCTGGGCCCATATTAGGATTTGTATAATTCAGTGATAACCTAAGGGCCAACCATCTGTTTCAGTAATTTCTATCTAGAAATTCAGCCCAAAGAAATTAATTTCATAAAACATTTACATGACAATATTCACTGAAATATTACTTGTAATATTAAAAGAATGGAAGTAAACTAAAGCACCAACAATAACAGACTGATTAAAACCATTATCAGGTATCCATGAAGGCAAATTATGCAGTTATTGAAATAGCATTTTAATATTAACACATAGAAACACATAACATAAATAAAAAATGCAAAAGAAAAACAAAATGAAAACCAAAATTTAAAATTATAGTGTGATCTGTTTCATAATGTAATAATATGACTATACATGTAACTAAAAGAAAATGAATCAGAATTTTAACAGTGCCCCAGCACCTAACATTAACCAGCAGAGAGAAGGCACTCAACCTACACTAAATGAATGTGTGATAGATTAGGGATCATTTTTATTGCCTATTTAAGTTTTTCTAACTTATCAGAAGTATGTCTAATAAACATTTTTATTCACAGGAGAGTTTCTGGTAAGGAAAAAGTTATAATAAATGTCAAAAGCCTCATTAGGCTCAGACTCCCATCAGGCTGACACCCACCACTCTTCTGGAACTGCTCCAGCTCCTCACTGCTCAGCTGCTTGATGGACGTCATCACTACCTTGAAGGCTCCCTTCAGACGCTTCCCTAGGATCAGGTGATCAGGTTCTGCCCTTAGGCGAACACCGTACTTGTTTTTATCTGTAGACAGTGTAACTTTTCGAACATTCAATTCCTATGGTTGGTGGGTAACATAGAAAGAAAATAAGGAAAAGAAAAACATATGTCCACAAATATATTGCATACAAATGTTCTTGCAACATTATTCACAATGAATAAAAAGTAGTTCAACTCTTAATGGATAAAAGATGTAATCTGTCTATAAAATGGACTATTATTTAACAATATAAAGAAATGAAGCACTGACTTCTGGTGAAAACTGCAGTTTAGGCAGACATGGCTTGCCTCTTCACACAACCACATCAAAATTACAACTAAAATGTAGAACCACCATCATGCGGGAACATAAGAAATCAAGCTGAATGGAAATATGACAACTACGAAACTGAGTTGGATGGAAGTCTGACAACTTCGGAATTAAAGAAACCACATCCATCCAGACTGGTAGGAGGGGTGCAGTCAAGGAACAGGCTGGTCCCATACCCATGTAGATAAAAATTCAGCTGATATTTTGTGGGAGTGAGGAGTCCCAAAACCAGACCAGGCCCCCCCAGCCCAGAAATTCCAGTGCCAGGAAGATAAGTTCCCACAATATCTGGCTACAAAAACCAGCAAGGACTGAGTCACTGGAAAAAACTGCTGGAGCCCCAAGCAGTTCCTCTTAAAGAATCTGCAAATGGACTCACCTACCCTGACTCACTCCCTCTGAGCTCAAGCACTGCGGTAGCAGCTAGAAGGGCACCAGTGGAATACAGGGAGAAAACAAGTGTCTGGCAGGAAGGAGAGCAGATGCCATTGTTCCTTTTCTACACCCTCCCCCCACAGAGACTGCAAGCTGGTGCCATATTTGAGACTTAATCAACCTAGCTACATTGTTTGGCCAGCCTTTTAGACCCCCAGAGGCTGTGCCTCACCCAACTTACAGGTCTACCCAAGCTACTTTTCCATAAGAATGGCTGGTCTAGGCTCCTAAATCTTATCAAATAAGAAACAGTTGGCTTCCTGAGCCTTAGTGACAGCCAGATTCACAGCTTGGCTTCTCCTGGGAATCTCTAAGTCCAGCACAAGTAGCAGTCATCTCAGATTGTTTTATGGCTCAGGCAGGGTGCCCTGGAGAAAATACAGGTGAGGGCTGACCCTGGCCTGCACCACCTGGGAAACCCTGGACCCAGTGGACATCTTCAGACCACGTTAGAGCACCACCACCCTGCCCCACGCAGCTGATCCTCCATGGAGAGCAGAGATTGGTGGTAAGTGGTCAGTCACAGCCAGTCCTTGCAGGTGACTGGCCTGGGTAGATCCCTACCATTGATCTGCCAACAGCAACCAAGGTTCAACTATAAGAAGAGAGTGTACTAAGCCTACATGAAGGGCATACTTTGAGTACCTGGCTTGGGTGATAGGGGAAGCTGTGCCACTGGATCCTACTGGACGGCTACATTAGGCCATACTGCTAAGACAGGGCATCAAAGCACCTCCACCCAATATATAGAAGCAAACATGGGGCCACTGACAAAAAGAGGAGACAGAGAAACATGGCCCAGGTGAAAGAACAGATCAAAACTCTTGAAAAAGAGCTAAACAAAATGCAGATAAGCAATCAATCAGATGCAGAGTTCAAAACACTGGTTGTAAGGATGCTCAAGAACTTACTGAGGACCTCAGCAGCATAAAAAAGACCCAGTGAGCAACAAAGGACACACTAATTGAGATAAAGAACAATTTATAAGGAAACAACAGGGAGTAAATGAAGCCAAGAACCAAATCAATGATGTGAAACATAAGGAAGCAAAAAACAACACAGAACAAGAAGAAAAAAGGATCCAAAAACATGAGGACAGTATAAAGAGCCTCTGGGACAACTTCAAGAAGTCCAACATTCACCTCAGAGGGGTGCCAGAAGGAGAAGAGAAAGACCAAGTAATTAGAAATCTGAGAAAATACTGAAAGAAAACTTCCCTAATTTGGTGAAGGGAATAGATATGCCAATTCCAGGAAGCATGGAGAATCCCAATTACAACGAATGCAGAGAGACCCATTTCAAGACACATCATAATTAACAGGCCAAAGCTTAAAGATAAAGAGAGACTCTTGAAAGCAGCAAGAGAAAAGGAGTTAGTTACCAGATGGTTGACAGATGGGAGTGGGGAGAACGAGAATGGGTTTAGAGGTGAGGGGAGTAAGAAATACAAACAAGTAGTTACAACACAGCCATGGGGATTTAAAGTATAATATAGAAAATGGAGCAGCCAAATAACTTATACACATGACCCACGGACATGAATAATGGTGGGGGGATTGCCTGAGGGAGTAGGGGATACTGGATAGAGGGGGGCTAAGGGGAAAAGTTAGGACAACTGTAACAGCATAATCAATAAAATATAATTTTAAAAAAGAAATTAAGCAATAATTCATGCTATAACATGAACAATGTCGAAGATGTCTGATACAAAAGACCATACAGTATATGATTCTATTCATATGAAATGTCCAGAGTAGGTAGGTACACCCAGAGACAGAAAATAGGTTCATGGTTGATAGCGATGGGTGGGGTCCTGAGGGGAAATGGTGCATGAACATTATAGGATACAGGGTTTCTTTATGCACTGATGAAAATGTAAAATTGTGGTGATTGGTTATACAACTCTATAAATACTACTAAAAACCACTGAATTGCATGGTATAAAAAACCTTTCCAGCTTAGATCAGTCAAGAGAGTTGAACATAACTCAATTAAAAATGACTACAGAATTAGGAACCTGAACTTCATGTCTCGGGGATAACCTTTGGTCAAGCAATTTTAGTGTAACAAAAGGTTAACTATCCAAAAGAATCACATAATCATAACATTTCAGGTCTCCATCACACTAGTCAAAAATTACTAATGCAGCCCTGGCTGGTGTAGCTCAGTGGACTGAGCGTGGGCCTGTGAACCAAAGGGTCACTGGCTTGATTCCCAGTTAGTGCCCATGCCTGGGTTGTGGGCCAGGTCCCCAGTAGGAGGCGCGTGAGAGGCAACCACACATTGGTGTTTCTCTCCCTCTCTCCCTCCCTTCCACTCTCTCTAAAAATAAATAAATAAAATCTTTGAAAAAAAAATTACTAATGCAGCAGTAACTGATGACAGGATAGGATATATGACTAAAACAAATTGTAGGGAGATGTCTAGTTTTGCCATTACACTTAACTGTGTTAGGTGATTCCATAGTGATTAAGATATTCTACTTAAAAATATTCTATTTTTATCCATATCTACAAGCACTAATTACAAAATTTATAACTCTTTAGTTCTGATATTTGTCTGGAATACTCAAGCAGTTAAAACCAACAGAGAAGTTAATATTTTTACAATAATAAATTTAAATATCACCACCAAAAATGAAAATGAAATTTGTTTGAAATATGGTATACTTGTTTCTGAAACATCATGGAATAAAGCATTTTGGGAGGACAACTGACACTAGGTTTAACTTTTGACCTCAAATCTTTACTTTTAGGAATCTATCCAATGTCCATACTATAACACAGACACAAAGTTACACACAAATCTTTTGTTTGTAATGAAAAAGCTAAATTTTGTACAACATGAGAGACATTAAGTAAATTATGATACAGTCAAAAAGTGAACATTATGTAGCTGTAAGAAAAATAAAGTAGATCTTTGTTTTTAACACAAGATACCCTTCATGAAATTTTAAGTGAAAAAAGCAAGTTATATACATAATCCTCTATATGCACAAAGCCAATGATGTGTGTATGTGTCTAAAATGCTAGAAACAACCCTTGCAGGAGCTACCCCAGGGAACATCCTTAGTAGGCATTGAGATTCCATGGGGCGAATGGAGCAGAAGGTACTCACCTTTTACTCTATGCTAGTGCTTAACTGTTCATAACCAATGTGTTCATTCGTTACTTATACAATTTGAAGGAACAAAGTTTTTTGTTAATCACAAAGTACTATGAAGAATAGAAGTGGATGAAGGTATAAATGATCCAGCTAAGTTAAGGAAACTCATTGATCTTAAAATCTCTTTTAAAGAATTACAAAAACAGTGTAAAAATTCATGATGATTCTGAGAGTAAAATTTCATGGATAATTAAATTTATGTATATAAAGATGTACACAATATAACGGATAAATTATATACCAAAAGTGTAGTTCATTGAAGTGTCCTAATTGAAATAATCTTCTCAAGAAAAGAATACTGCTTAGACCTACAGAAATAAGTCATCTACCTTACCTCAATAATATACTTCTCCAAAGACCTGATATCATTAAGAGCTTCCAGATCATGATGAATAACCACAATTTCTTTCAAAGGGTACTAGGAGGAAAAGACAAAGAGTTCACTAAGCAAGCAGCCAATCCTCAAAACTGCAGAAAACATGAAACATTAAATATTTTATCTTAATGTCAAGTTCCAAGACTCAAAATTAAGCTCAACTAGTACTAAGTCATTCATACCCTTACTGTAGAAGGAAATGAAAATTTATGCCATTGCTGGAAGTGCTCTATACTAAGAAAATACTCAGACATAAACATTTAGGACTGTGCAATGTAAAATAAATAAAATCTCAAACCTTTATTGGAATAGCTTTGCGGTCTCGAATCACTCGCCCAAGTTCAATGACAGACTGCATTCTAGAAACTGCATTCTCAATTTTCTTGTCAATCAATTCCTCTCTAATTAGAAGAGGTAGGGGTGTAAAAGACATTAGATTTAAAAGAAAAAAAAATCCTAAATAACAGGCATGCTTAAATAAGGAAGATGGTCAGGTTAAAGATATGATGGTATGGTGAGGCCTCCCAGTGAAGCACCTGGGGAAGGACAACAGGAGCTGG
The DNA here is from genome assembly GCA_004027475.1 of Anoura caudifer. Taxonomy (NCBI): domain Eukaryota; kingdom Metazoa; phylum Chordata; class Mammalia; order Chiroptera; family Phyllostomidae; genus Anoura; species Anoura caudifer. Next base: position 117,217 of record PVKU01005475.1, read on the forward strand.
CCTTGGGAATATGGCAAGGAGCAGGCAGTAAGCCTGAGCCTCCTGCTCACTACACCCAGCAGCTCCCCAAGGCGACTCCAACAGACCCACTCACACCCTGGATATGCGGAAGCGTGCAGCACTATAGGTGTTTCCACACTGAGCATCCCGACTCCTACCCCACATCTGTAACCTGAGAGAAGCTCTAGTGAGAGCCAGGGCACAAAGTGACTAGGGCCCTCACACCAGCGCATATCTGGCAACTTTCCTTCTCATGGCCCAGCGAGGCTTACATGTATTTGATTCTTACCGAACATGGGGCAGCATGAGGTAGTGGATGCTGCATGTATCCTTATCCTGGACTGAAACGGGGTCAATCAGCATCTTAAGATTCTGGTACATCAATTCAGTAACAAAAGGTGTATAGGGGGCCTATGTAAGGACAGAGGACATCATGTCACTCACATGTAGCCATTATTAACTGACCTCAGAGTGGAAATCGGAACTAAACATTTTAAAGAAATACAAAGATATACAGACAGACGTGGACATGAGGTGACTAAACATGCCCTACAAGAGAAATGATCTCATTTTCAACTTGGCGAGAGGAACTTCCTGTGGAGAAAAAGGGCACAGCGAGGACCCAAAGCATCCTGAAAGATTTCTGCAATAAAAGTAAGAGTCACTGGCTTATCTCAAGAAAGAAGAAAAATCATGAGAAAACAACCTAACACTAATCTTAAAGAACTAGAAAAAGAAGAAAAAGGTAGCCCAAAGTCAGCAGAAGGAAATAGTAAAAATTAGAGTAAAATTGAACGAAAGAACAAAAAAACTTATACAAAAATTAATATTAACAAAGAGCTGGTATTTTGAAAAGATTAATTAAATTGACAAACCCATGGCTAGACTCACTAAAAAAAAAAAGGAGTAAAGACTCCAGTAAACAAAATGAGAAATGAAAGGGAAGAAGTTATCACTGACAAGACCAAAATACAAAGAATAATTAAAAAATACTCTAAAACACTATAGGCCACCAAATTCAATAATTGGGAAAAAACAGGTAAGTTTTAGAAATATATAACCTTCCTAGACTGAATCACAAAAAACTAGAAAATCTAAAAAGACTGAACAGGAGTGAGAAAATTGAAACGACCATCAAAAATCTCCTAAGCCCTGACCAGTGTGGCTCAGTTGCGCATTGTCCCACAAAGCACAAGAACATTGGTTTGACTCCTAATCAGGGCACATGCTTAGGTTGTGGGTTTGGTCCCAGGTCAGGGCAAGTACGAGAGGCAACCGATCAATGTTTCTCTCTAACATTGTAGTTTTTCACTCCCTTCTCCCTAGCTCTCCCTCCCTCTAAAAATATAATACGTAAACTAAAAAAAAAAGAAGAAAAGATAAACAAATAAAAAAAACTCCTAAAAAATCAAAGTATAGGACCAGATGGCTTCATTAGTCAATTCTACCAAACATTCAAAGATCTGACACTTACCCTTCACAAACCCTTCCAAAAAACTGAAGAGACAATACTTCCATACATTATGAGGCCACAGCCTTGCTACCAAAACCTGACACAGATAAAACAAAAAAAGAAAACTACACACCAAAATCTTTCATGAATACAGACACAAAAATCCTAAATGAACACTAGCAAATCGAACACCATAATACTTTAAAAACAATACATCACAATCAACTTGGGGTTCATTCCAAGGAAACAGGGATGGTTCAACATATGCATATTGATCAATGGAATGCACCACATTAACAAAATAAAGGATAAAAATCATGTGATTTTATTAATTGATGAGAAAAAGCATTTTATAAGAAACAACATCCACTTATAATTAAAACACTCAATAAAATGGGTATAGAAGAAAAGTTACCTCAACATAATAAAGGCCATATATCACAAACCCTCAGTTAACATACTCAATGGTGAAACACTGAAAGCTTTTCCTCTAAGATTAGGAATAAGACAAGGATGTCCACTCTCATCATTCTTACTCAACATAGTACTGTAAGTCATAGCCATGGTAAATCAGACAAGATAAAGAAATAAAACACATCCAAATTGGGAATGAAGAAGTTTTCAAAAGTGTCTTTTTCAGAGCACATGATTCTTTCTATAGAAAAATCTAATGGCTCCACCAAAAATTATTAGAAACAAATATGACCCTGGCTGATGTAGCTCAGCAAATTAAGAGCTGGCCTGTGAACCAAAGGGTTGTCAGTTCAGTTCCCAGTCACAGCACGTGCCTGGGTTGCAGGCCAGGTTCCTAGTTGGGGGCGTGCAAGAGGCAACCACACATTTGATGTTTCTCTCCCTCTTTCTCTCTCTCTTTTCCTCTGTCTAAAAATAAATAAATAAAAATATAAAAAAAATAAAACCTTACATTAAAAAAACCAAAAACATGAAGACACTTCTCCCAAGACCACAAATGGCCAACAGATATATGAAAAGATACTTGACTTCACTAGTTTTAGGGAGATGCAAATCGAAACTACAATGAGATACTACCTTACAGCTGTTAGAATAGTTATTATCACCAAAGATAAGTGATAACAAGTTCTGGAAAGACTGTGGAGAAAAAGGAAGCCTTACTCACTGCTGGTAGGAATGTAAACTAGTAAAGTTTTGACGAAAAACAGCATGGATGTTCCTTTAAAAATTAAGAATAGGGTTACAATAGGACCCATCAACTCCTCTTTTTGCCATCTACCTAAAAAATTTGAAAACATTTATTCCCAAAGATATATACCCATGTTTTTATCACAGCATTATTCACAGTGGCCAAACCATGGAAAACCACCAAAGCGTTCTTTGATAGATGGATGAACAGAGATGATGTGCTACGTATACACACTGAAATATTAATCAGCCATAAGAAAAAATGAAATACTGCCACTTGTGACAACATAAATGTATTGTGAGAGTATCATGCAAAGCAAAATAAGTCAGACAGAGAAAGCTAGAACCATATGCAGGATATAAAACTGAAAACAGCAAATGAACAAACATGAAAAACAAAAACTCACAGACACAGACAACAGTATGGCTGTTACTAGGGAACAAGGGTGGAAAGGGTAGTAAAATTTAAAGGGTATCAAATACCTGGAGATAGAAAATTAACTTTGGATGGCAGGCACACAATGAATATAGAGATGATGTGTCATAGAACCATACACTTAAAACTTAAACAACTTTATTAACCAATGTCATCCAAGAAAATTAGAAAACAAAAACAAAAACCAAAAAAATAGCCACTGACCACATACCATCAAAGTCAATATAAAAAAACCTCAATGTCCCCAAAACTCAGAAACCTCATTTGTAAACTGGGGGAACACAACCTGTCTCATAGAATAAAAATGAGTGAGGCCCTGGCTGGTAGGGCTCAGTGGATTCAGTGCTGCCTGCAAACCAAAAGGTTGCTAGTTCAGTTCCCGGTCAGGGCACATACCTGGGTTGCTGGCAAGGTCCCCAACAGGGGGTGCACAAGGGGCAGCCACACATTGATGTCTGCCTCCCTCCCTTTATACCTCCCCTTCTCCTCTCTTTAAAAGTAAATAAATAAAATCTTATTTAGGAGAAAAAAAAAAAAAGTCTGGACAGATGTATTAAATCAGGCACAGGACCTGATACAAAGTAGGTTCTCATTCTGTGTATGTTTAGGAAATATATAGAAGGAAGCTTATAATTTATAATAGACTAGCAGAAAGGATATGAGAACTAGGAAGAAATGAAAACTTTACTTGTATATAATTTAATTATTTCAATTGGTAGACGAGTCCCCATTAAGATGAGGAATGATATTCAAGGGAATTGCGGCAATTCAATCTAGATGCAAGAACCATGACCTGAAATGTATTGTCAGCACTGAGAAGAAAAAAAAAATCTATGTTTTGAAACTAATGTTCCTTGCTCGACACATGTAAGCTAACAAGATTTCTAAAACTGAACTAGAGATTTAAGTTGTTATAAAATTTGATTTCTACTTCTGGTATAACAAATACAGAAGATACAGATAGGAGAGTCTGAAGCAACAGGGTACTGCAAAGAGTCCATAGAGCTAGAGTTTTAGAATGGAGCCAAGCATCTTACCATAAGTCTGCACAGAGAAAATAAAACACTAAACAAGGTCTCCAGGGCCATAACACAATCCTCTGTCCCGTTTTCACCCTAGTGAATAAAAGAGAAACACACTGAAATGTTAAATCCAAGTAAGTTTATGAAAAACAGGCAATTGAAAGGAGCCCACAGTGTACAGACATGACAGACAGAGCCAGGAGAAATGACCACAACCACTTATGATCTAGGGTCAATGCAGAGAGCTAAGATGGGGCCCCCTACTCCCTCCCGTCTCTGTGGCTGGCTAAGCTGATGGAGAATGGCTCTGTAACTGTGAGGTAAAGACAAACAACAGAAACCACAGGCTGATAGTGGTATCCCAACACAATAGACAGAAGTGTTGGGAGCTGCCCTGCCTGATTTCAGGAGCTGTAACTCCCCCCATGGCTAAGGTTGAGTGAGTGATCCTCAGACTATAAGCCACTAAGGAGACAGAGTTTATCTCCCTGGAAGGACCACAGCTTCTGCTTCATCTATAACTGGCCCCCAATGCTTAGTTGGTCAGACAGTGATGGGTAAGATTCCCTCAAGGGAGGAGTCACCTAAGACAGGCATGATCACATGGGAGGCTATCAAGGAAGGACGTGGGGGGGCCACATCAAAAGTGGGTGACGGACCCTCACCCATCGGCTATCCTGACATAGCCCGAGTCCTCATTCTGTCTGCAAGAAGTTTCTTAATCTCTTGGTTGCCTTGCTGACTTCGCCTGATTTAAGCCTGAAACAATAACAGAGGGTGGTGCAGTCCTACGCTGGATAGGGTAGGTTCCCCGGGTGATCAGGCCTGAGATACAATACATAAAATCCTATGAAACCTGCTTTGCTAAGAATGCTCTCAATTAAATGATAAGGATCCCAGTAGGAAATGAGTTTGTTTCCCAAAGTTTTGTAGCCCTTTAGCTGACAGATGTGAATCAGAATAAGCCCTCATAGTTCTTTGCATGTTATCTATTGTTTGATCCTTGCTGCCTAACAATGATTATGAGCTTTACCTGTATTCCTGGGTAAAACAAACCTAATAAAAGCCATTGAGGAAAAGGCTCTTGGCCCTTCTCCTTTCAGAGATCTGCCACCTTTCCTCCCCAAGCAGATCATGTCTTGGTAGACTTATTCTCATCCGTGGAGGCCAGGAGGGCCCTGTGGGCGGAGCCACCCCCCCCCCCAAGAAATAGTTGCCAATATAAAATTTAAAGTACTTTTAGGCAAAGTTCCTTATTTATTAGAAATGTATATACCATATATTGATTCATTATAGGAAAAAAGATTATTTTAAAAAAACTTAATCATAAATAAGTTAACCAGAAAAAAACTAAACATTTTAACGCATATCCTTGTAGATTGTGTGTATATATGCATATGTGTATACCTGTGTATATTTTAACAAAAATAAATTATTGCTCTGTAATGGGCTTTTACCATTAACATATATAAAGGCAAAACTGATGGGCGCCTCTGACTGACCTTCAGTATGAGTAACTCTCATTTCCTGTCTTGTACAATCTCTGTTTATGCATGGATTAAGTCTTAAGACAGGACCCATTCATCACCTAATGTAAATCCCCAACACCCTCAAAAAAGAGTTTAGTCAATAAATAACTGACCCTTTAAAGGTAGAAGCCACCCTGGAGATGACAGTCATATATAAAATTTGAAAACATTTACATAACTTTAGACTTCTGGCCAAGATGGAGGAATAGGTAGATATACATTGCCTCCTAGCACAATGAAAAGGACAA